>LPNX011142215.1:214345-289345 GCA_001517045.1 Pseudotsuga menziesii | reverse complement strand
TTTTCCCTCCAAGGCTTTGGGAATCTCGACCTTTAATGGGGACTGCACAATTATCCAGATGACATCATCCTAGGTGGATCCAAACATGAGGTTTTATAGGATACAAATGGGGTTTATCTTGTGTGCAAATCCTCAGTGATTGGGAATGTTGGAGAATATGCCTCTTCCATGGAAAAATACAAGATACTTCCCCACCAGTACTAGTTTTCATGTATGCCCCTGAAAGTCATCCACGTGCCAAATTCATCTCATTTTGATCAGATTTTACAGTGAGTATTTGCAATGCTCAAACCCCAAATCAAATAAGTGATTAACATGAAAACTACCTCAATGAGTGGAAGCAAGGAACAAACAAGCCGGAAGGGGGCACATCAAAATACGCTGAACCTTTTTGGCACTGGTGACTTCTTGGAATGCTCACGTTTCGACATTACCTCAACGGTGATTTCTTTGAATGCTGGGTTTTGGCTAGTTTGGAATATATATCAATTAAATTTAGAAATGAAAAAAAAAACAAATTTACCCTATAAATAAATTAATAGATATAGAATTTTTTATAACAATTTCATCAAATTGATTCATTGTAAAATAAATGCAGTTTCTTCTCTAATAAATATGCATGTGCAATTTCTTTCATTTTTATAAAGGGTATTATGTGGATGTATATAATAACTTAGTAGTCTAAATATACAATGAAAAAAAAAACTTTACCATTCAAAATAACAAGAAAAGAAATTTGTAACAATCCTAAATTTGATAAGAATTATTTTCAATTAATAAAATGGTTGATATCAAATATCTATATTACACCATCTAATTGCAACAAAAATAATAAAAATTAAATTTAGAAATGAAAAAAAACAAAAAAAAGAATTATTTTATATTAATAAAACCGTTCATATCAAATATCGATATTACACCATCTAATTGCAACAAAAATAATAAAAATTAAATTTAGAAATGAAATAAAACAAAAACTCAGACATATATATACAAAAATAAATTAAAATACTATTTTTGATGGTGACCTTTAGAAATGCAAAAAAAAACCAAAAACTTAAACATATATATAAGAAAATAAATTAAAATATTGTCTCCAAATTATAGATTTAGGGATGAAATAATGAAAATTGGTGAGAAAATAATTTTTGATGGTGACTTTAAGTGACATTCATGAGACATTTTAGTAATAAATATTTTTGGTAGGTTAGCAATCCATTAAATCAAATAATGTCATGTATTNATATATATATATATATAAAGAGAGAGAGAGAGAGAGAGAGAGAGAGAGACCCCCTCATAAAAAATTGCAATATTTTCTATTGTTGAGCTATGTCACATGACTAGGACGTAATGAACACTAGCACTAAATTGATCTATATATATTTAGATGCTCTTATCAAAAATTGCAATTTTTCCATTGTGAAGATGTCACACACTAGATGGTCAAGAGAAATTTTGTACAATTTCTTTGTTGGATCTCTGAAGATCGAGGTGCATGGCACCATTACAGAAAAATGGTTTTCCAGCATATATATCATCTGGGATCTGGGATCCCAATATTATATCTGGAAAGCAATATGAACATCTAAAGCACGTCGTCTGCAATAATCCACATGAACACCCTAACACTATCTCAACCACCTGGGAAAAACACTAGATATTCCTAACCCCACAAATTCCATTTTGGATTCAGAATTGTTAACCTGCACATATTTGGAGATAGAAGGTATAAAATTTACAAAATTTACTAAATTGTAACACTTCATTGTCACAATTGCAATTTTCCATGACACAATTAAAAAGGACTAATTCATATTATTCTAGGTAGTCATTTTTTATGTCGTGACTAAATTAGTCATTTATGTTAGTCATTTTTAACTCTATCACTTATTATTTAGTCATATTTGTTAACCAGTGACTAAATTAGTCGTTAATTTTAGTCTTTTAGAGTTGGGTTAATCAAAATTGCTCATATTTAGTAGTAAATCACTTGAAAAACCTATGGTGACTAAAAATTTTATTCACCTAGTAGCTAATTCCTCATTTTGTACTAGTGTACTAAACTAGGAGAAAAATAGCTTAAACTAGCTCTTGGATCAATTAAAATAGATATAGGTATTTGATTTAGCTTACCTTCTACTTCAAGCATGGAAGTTTGATAATCTTCTTGTCGGTTCTCTAATGCTGCATTGATCCTGGGCATTGTTCTCGCTAGATCACCAACAGTCATCTCCTCCTATGTTATGTGTATGTTGCAAACAGTCTTCATCTTATTTGGGCAAACTGATGCATAATGTGGACCATTACATTCCCAACACTTCCGGGGTTCCTTTCGTTCAAATTTCTTTGTATAGTTACTGTGGTTGTTAGCAAATTCTTTATTCCTTTGATTGTTTGGATTGGTCTGTGAATTACTCTTGTTCCCTTGAAAAAATTTACTAAGAAAATTTATGGTATTAGTGTTCTTAAAATTTCGATTAGGAACAAAACCTTTCTTTTTTTGTTCAAAGTTATTATTTCTTTTGGCCTTCAAGTTGGTCATACTCTCATTTTTATGATTCTATTCATAACAGAAATTCGCTTGTCTCATTGGTTCTTCTAAAGTTTTTGGATTGTCATACTCAATTCTGTCTTTTATATGATAAAGTAAACAGCTGAGAAACCGATGTACCTTAGGTTTCTCGCCCACAATATATGGAACATACCTGAGCAGACTTAAAAATTTACTATTTAGTTCTTTCATATTTATTGTTCCCAGTTTTAGCTCATAAAATTCTTTAACCCTTTCCTCATAATACTGTTCAGATAAAAATTTCTTCTTGAAATATTTCTTAAATGTACTCCAATTAATATTTTTCTCCCTTATACCTTTTACTCTTTTTAGGTCCTGCCACCAAATGCTTGCTTTCCCGATAATATTATAAATAGCCATCCTAGCCTTTAGTTGATTAAAGTGGTTATAAATTTGAAATTATTTCTTCATCCCAGACAGCCAGGATTCTGCTTCTTCCCCCTTCTCAGTTTCTCCATTAAAGGTTGGTGGCTTGATCTTCTTGAATCCCCAGAGATTTCTTCATAAGGTTTAAACTTTCTCTTCCTAGTATGGTGATTATCTTCACTACTGTCACTAGTATAATGGAAGTTGTGTTTATGTGAATCACCATATACTTTAAAAGATGAGCTACTTTCGTTATTTACTTGTTTAGTATTTTTATCTTTATGTTGATAACCCATATCTTCAGACTCGGTTCTTTTATCTTTTTCCTCAGTATGAAATCTTTCCATTAAAATCTGATTTAGCTCCTCCTGAGCTCTCAAAATCCTCTCATTTTCTTTCTTAACCAATTCCATCTCTGTTTTTAATTCCTTAACTTTTTTTAGTAGTTCAGAAGAATTATTAGTTATCTCTTCTTGTATAGGTTCTTTTTGAAAATTATTTTGTTCAGTGTAAGGAGACTCCTCATCCGCATATTCTTCCAATCTATCCATACCTATGACTAACTCAGAAAACAAAATTATTTGGGAATATCATTCAAAGAAAAATAACATTAGTATGTTTTTTTAAATTTACTGCTCCGCATATGCAAGTTGAACCACATTCAGGCCTAGTGTCCGAACCTTGTGCTCTGATACCACATGTAATTACTCAAAAATTCGTAAAAATTTAAAAATTTTCATGTGACATAAAATGTCAAATGTCAATGTTATTGTACCACTAACTGATTGCAGATAATCAAACAGTTTGTAAGAGAAACAAGGATTACTTCTTTATTATATTATGTATAACTTGAAGACTTATCTTAACAAGTTGTGTTAGCACTGTTTCAACCTAGCAGTTGTAATATTTTTCTAGAAAGTAGAAAAGATATTCTGTCTTTTACTAATGCTAAGATTATTATTGTTTTTCTTTTTTCAAGTAGGGGGAATTTTTTAGGGATGACGGGGCTTACTTAGCTTATAGCTAACACAGTGGGACTGATGGTTCTTTATAGGTTTTAATAGGTAAGCCTAAGTTTCGGTAAGGGATGATCGGGGCTTACTTAGCTTATAGCTAACACAGTGGGACTGATGGTTCTTTACAAGTTTTAACAGGTAAGCCTAAGTTCCGGCAAAGTAATATATATATATATATATATACAAGTCAAAAAGATACTTCTCTAGCATGAATATGATGCTAGACTTAGAATGTTTAAATGCAGCTTGTCTCCATAAGAGGTAATATTGGTTTTAATTTTGTCGTCAAAACTCTGTAAGAACGTTAATACAAAATTGTATATGCATGGATTATATTGCATGATCAATTACTATCAACATGAGATCCAATCATCAGTATGATTAAGATTAAAATTCTAAAGAATACTTGTATTGTTGCTTATAGTACTTGTAATCTAGAGTTTAATTAGCAAGAAACAAAGTTTGTAGCTTCAAACTTAGATCACTCAATGACATTAGATGTATATCACATTTACCCTTATCTTAGGGTTTTCTAAATAGATTTTTTTCTCAAAAATATAAACAAAACTATACTGACTCTTAACTGTATATTCATTGTTAGGTGTTTAGAGTTACAATTGAAACTCTTATATAAATTATGAAAATTGCACTTACTTAAGTCCCCAACTACACGCTGCAATAAAAGAATTGGATCAAGAATATCTTCCTATTTGAAAGAATTCTTCTTTATTACTTTTACAGTCCTTTACTTTGAATTCTTATTACTTATATCTTACGCTTTCATTCCTAGTGTACCCTTCAGCTATAAATTACACCTTACACAAGGTTGCTTAGTAAATCTTTTGAAATAAGGTTGTTGGTTTAAAGAAAACTAGTGAGAGATCTGATATTAATCTGGTCCTAGTTAGTTACTCTCCAACTCTAACGAATCAGATGGCTACCAATAGATCTCCTTTTAATATAGTTTAATATACAACATATATCTTTTAACTATGTTTTATCAAACATAGTTAACAAAATAACTATCTTATCTTGATCTCTGAATAAAACCCTAGAATAATATTCTTGTCTTAATCCTATAGTTAATATACTAAGCATTGAAATAATTCAAGGTGATATATTAATGGAACTTCAAGCAAATTGCTTCATATAATGATTATAGGTTTTGCTTGAAATCATTTTAATGCAGATTGGAACTGCACTCGACTATTGAATTGTACCCACACTTGTGAAATAATTTAGGTGGGAACGTGGATGTGTTTTGTCAACAGGTTGGGTTGATTTATAATGAAACCCTAACCTTCTCCTTCTGCATTTCAACAAATATTCTCGACTGGTGCGACTGAGTTGTGAGCTCATGGCCGCCATGACCCTGCAAACACCTCCAATTGTAAGTTGTCTTCGGACAAACACTGAGAGCTTGACCCTCTAAAGAAAATATGTTGGTTTTTAAGTATTAAAGGTTACTGTGGGTAATACGTGTGGGAAAAACTTCTTGCACCAGTCTGAGGACTACAAGTTTGTTCTACATAACACAAACGATAGAGTTTAAGTTATGAGTGTTTCTCATTCGGGTTGGAGTACTGCTTATTTCCTTCAAAGTCATGACTCAGGGTTTTACAAATGCATTCAGCGTAGTAACTTCTGAGGCAACACTCTCCAAGGTGCCATCGAAATTTCCCAAGGGATTTTCATTTTCAACTGCTACCAAAAGAAAATGTTAGCAGGTAATGGCCTGTCCTGTTTTTATTTTTAAAAAGGAATTTTTATTATTTATATTAAAATATTTTAAGCCATTGAATGGTTGCTTCGTGCAGGTTCTCTTCATAGCTTCGGATGTTCGAAGTGAGCTCTTTCTTTCAAGCTTCAAAATGCAGACCCTGGTAAGCCCCGGTTGTATTGAGGGTTTTCTCCTCCATTGGGATTTGGTGGTTGGAAACATAAGAAACTTCGTTGCTGGTTATGGCACGGCCTTGGTTTACATGTTAGGTTTTTATTTCTTGTTGTTTGTTTTTGTATGAATTTGAAACCCTAGAGGGTATTATGGAAAGAAACTTTAAAGGCTGTAGCAGTTGTGACCTGGGAGTTTCTTGAAGGTACCTTACAGCTTGGAAGATGTAAAGGATTTTGTTTTACCAACTTGGCTTAAAGTTGTGACCATGTTGTTTCAATCACTGTCTGGATACTTCAATTTTTAAATAGTCTTTGTTGGTAATGATAAGACTGTTCAATCAGTAAAACTTGAAATTAGATACAGGGTTTTTACTTATGAAAAGAATGGTTTTAAATTTTGTATAGTTTATTTTGAGCAGGCTTAAGCCTTGAACGATATTTATAAAAGGCCATAGGTCATTACCCTTAATTTATTTTGTTTCTATCAATTTGTTTACAGTGTTATTAACTTTTAAAATATCATTTAATGTAAATAATTTACAGTAATTTATACTATTTAAATTTTTACAGTGTTCTTAGGTGAATACAGTACTCTGTTTCTCTCTCAAATTGGTTATTATTTTGGATACCCTACAATTCTGTAATAAGATAGATTCTACAGAAATAAAATTTAGTTATGTTTCTATTTTTTTACTTTTAATAATTGTTATTTACAGCTATTAAAATCTTGTGTTCTGAGAGTAAGAATATGCAAGTCTGTACATTGAGATAAAACCTATGTTCGTAAACCCTAGGTAAATTGCTTTAAGGTTTGTAGTAAAACATCAGTTTCCATTACAGAATGTAAATATGAACTTGGAAATTATTATAAAGACCTATGAAGTACTAGCTAGGTTAAAACCCTACGTACTATTTTTACTGTTCCTATAATTGTTTATTTAACTTTTTTTATTGCGTTTAGAATAAATATTAGTACTAATAATAGTTATGTGATTAATATGACTGCTAGTGACTAATGTATACTCTATTATTTTCCTGTAATTAGATATTACAGATACTTTCAGTAGATAGAGTAAGTACTGCTATTTTTCTATAAATGAATCACCTAAAAACTATGTAAGTAATCGTTTTCATTTTTCAAAGAGAGTAATAAACAAATCTACTTATTTAACTTAAACAACTAGTTGTACTAGAGTACTGCCTTATAAAAGGCATGGAAAAATACAGTGTGGTAATTTATTTCTATTCATGTTTCATTTACTAATATTCCTACTGTTTTAAATATAATCCACTAATCACTAATATTATCAATAAACAATGCTCTTTTCTTCATAAACCCTAATGTAACAATAACATACATATCTTGAAAAACTAGTAATCATTTTGTGAAGACAGTAAATAAATTATAAATAAACCTGAACAAATAAAATCCTGCCAAATGATGAGGTGACAACAGCTTAAGGAGGTTGTTCCTCCCAACCAACTCCTGGAGAAAGCTTAGTCTGCACTTCCTGAAGACCCCCGAGCCTGTTTCTTGGTCCTCCTGGTAGAGTACTAGGTGAAGGATGTATCCTTAAGACCTTCTGTCACCTGACTGGTCATATTTCAGCAGTAAATCAACCCTGCTTACAGCAAGAAGAACTTCAGCGTAATAGATGCACAAGTTCAGTCCTCGACACGTAACCTCTCAAACTCACTTCCATATGTCCCCTCCATCGAATTTCTCATGTGCACTCCATTCACACTGAATGATCACCATTCCAGAATGAGCAGCCTCAGTTGTCTTCAATGGGAAGTTTTATCACAATGCCTAGGTCTTCTGGGTCAATTTTTACTTAATGATCCACCTGCTCCAATTCCACTTTCTTGGGGAATCATGACCACAAATATAGTGAATTTTCCACCTGCAACATTTAGAAGTAGTTTGAGGATGCTGCCACTTGTTAGTATACTCTCCACCCAGTCTCCTCCACCAAGTGACTAGTTAACACTCTTTTAACAGCTTCCCTAAGCTGTTGTCTCATCATTTATTTATTAATTAATAAAATATTCTGAAATACATTAATTATCCTTGACCCCACTTGGTCATTAGTTACAAACTTAGCATAAAATACAACATAATGTTCCTCAATAACATTAAATTGTTTTGCAAATTGGGGCATGTTGTTGAAATATTGTAAATTTGAAGAATATTCTATATGTATTTCTTTGTGGTCCCCGATGGTCCTACCGGGAGAACCACTTGTATTACTTTGTACCTCGATGCTCCTAATCGGAAGAACTAATAAGAGTCATGAGGCAGTCCCCTCTAATTGTAAAGGTGGGTCATTAGCACCCCTCTATGGTTACTTGAGCCTACATGTGTAACTCGAGCCTACATGATTAAATCGAGCCTACATGATAGATGAGTTAACTTAAGTGAACGGATGAATATAAATAGAGGCGTAGTGCTCCTCATTTGGAACACACTCTTACTTGTGTAGCGCATTAGTGGAGAAGAGAAGTAGCTGGAGAAGGAGGAGGATCAGGCTTTGATCTCCTTGCTAGTTTTATCTTTTATCTTTTTGGGACATCTATATTGAGGAAGCTTTTGCTGGGTTTTTCCTTTTAGGGTTTTCCCAGGATAAATCTTTGTGTTCCTTTTGTATGGTTGTGTTGGTCTATCTTTCAATGATCCTGTTTATATGCTTTTGTTATGAAAATGAAATGAAATACTGATGTCTTAGCTAAGCATATGAAAATTTAACATGGTATCAGAGCCACCCTGAAAAAAGACATTGTACAGCTACAGAAGATAGGGATTCTTAATTTTTTGGTCTCTATCCACAATCGATCAGCAAAAGAAGGATAGACTAACTCTCCATTGAAGGGTGCATCTTTCTGTCGAAGCGGAATTCGATTCTGAGCATTTTCAATTTTGGTGTGGAAAATTAGGGCTTTCTACAGAAGAGGAATTTTTGAGTGAGCCTAGAATAGGATTTTTCTCCTCATTAAAATTGAATTTTAGAGACCTGGATCAAGAAATTTGGTTGGGTGAAACTCCGGGAAAGTCAAACCCTAGTTTGACCCCGAGCTAGAAAAACCCCAAATACTAAAACTGCTAAGTTTTGGTACATTCGCTACATCTTGATATTGGAGAAGGATGAGGAGTGGAAAATTGTAGAGGGTGAAGCTGAAATCTTGATGTACACTGTATCCCAAATTCTGCCTCATATTCTCTATATTCCATGAGATATGATCCCTCCAAGTTAGGGTTCCAGCCTCTTCTAGAATTCATTCCTAAATAGGACACCTCTGCAGAATTTTTGTAGCTTGGGCTACAGAGATCCAAATGGAATTCTTGAAGATGTTCCAAAAAAATCACGGAATTTAATTTATGTGGTCCAAATTTGAGAACCACAAAATGAAACAGTGACACGTGGCAGGCCGCACAACTTCACTGTTCTAAACAGTCCTGTAACAAGTCACCTTGGGAAAAGGATCATAAATAAAAATTGGTGAAACCAATTTTGATGAAACTTTATGGTGTTGGATTAGGGACATACGAGGTTACCTCAGTGCAAAATTTCAGACATAGAGGGGTAGAAATTACGTAGATATCATAGAAACAGTGACAGGAATTTCTACAGATTTGAAAGGTGAGGAATTGAGATTTACAGAATCCAAGTACATTAGTCAACTCACCTCATTCAAGCGCATCTCCTGGTAAGGTCAGTTTCTCATTCCACAAAATTTCAATTTTTTGTAATTCTCTAGCAATATTACTTCAAGCACTAAGCTTGAAGACAAGCTAGAAGGAATCGAGAATTTTCAAGCATGGAAATACAGGATTGGTCTCATTCTCCAAGAGAATGATCTTGATAAGTATGTCAAAGAAGAAGTGTCAGAAGCTGAAGCCAAGGAGAAGCACAGAATGGATATGATTAGGGCACAAAGAATTATTGCTGACTCCATTAAGGATCACTTGATTCCTCAAGTGTCATCCAAGAAGACTCCAAAAGAAATGTATGATTCCCTTTCCAGAATGTTGGAGGGAAGAAACATCAACAGGAAGATGAATCTCAGAGCTCAACTGAAGAGCATCAAGATGATTCATGGAGAATCCATCCAAGACTACTTTTGAAGGGTTTCCCAAATCAAAGAGCAACTAGAATCTATTGTAGATAATCTTGATGAAGATGAAATGGTCATGACTGCTCTCAATGGTCTCACTAGACCCTGGGAGTCCTTTATTCAGATGATGTGTGCCAGAAAAGAAAGCATGAAGTTTGATATTGTATGGGAAGAATGCATTCAAGATGAGACTAGAGTGGTAATTAGGGAAGCCTTACTAAAAGCAGATGATCAAGCCCTAGCCACTCACACTAAAAGAAGAAGAGGCCAATCAAACTTCAAGAGAAGAAATTTCAGGGAGTCTCATCCTCCCAAAAGAATCCAAAGGGTAAGAGAAAATCCTTCCTTTAGAGACTATTCTGATTTTCAATGTTTTCATTGTAACAAGATAGGACACATTGCCCGAAATTGTCCTATAAAGAGGCAAGAATATAGAAAGAGGATCAAAAATAACAAGAGGCACCATGCCCATCTAGTAGAAGATGAAGAAGAAGAAGAAGAAGAAGAAGAAGAAGAAGAAGAAGGTCCCCCAAGAAAACAAGCAAGAGAAGAAGATGCAGAAGAGTATGTGCTATTCACTGCACTCACTGGATATGTAACTCTTGGAGAAGACACCTGGCTTATTCATAGTGGTGCTTCAAAGCACATGACGGTATCCTTACTTTGTCCAAGCACAAGAAAACTTTGTCCAAACTTGAAGAAAAGAGCTCTCCTCAGAAGGTATCCTTAGGAGATGACTATCAATATCCAATCAAAGGTGTTGGTGAAGCAAGCTACAAACTTGATTCAAGTAATCCCCTAAAAATGAAGGATGTATTATATGTACCTGGTCTAAAGAAGAATTTACTTTCTATCTCAGCTTTAGATAAGAAAGAGAGTTTCTTTCATAGATGTCCAACTAGTCATGTGGCCCAAAGGAAAGAATATTGAAGATGCAATCATTATTGGTGAAGAAGAAGGAGGATTGTATAAACTAAAGGGGCACTCAGAAACAGCCCTAGTGCATGAATCCACTGACCCTAGTGAACTATGGCATAGAAGGATTGCCCATATCAATTACAAGGCTCTACCTCATGTGAACAAAGTAGTGATGGGATTACCAAACATGAATATCAAGCATGAAGGAATTTGAAAAGGATGTGCAAAGGGAAAGAAAATCAAGAATCAATTTCCGAAAAGTGAAACAAAGAAAAAAGGTACGTTGGAATTGATTCATTCAGATGTATGTGGTCCAATGTCTTCTACATCTTTAAGTGGCTTTGAATGTTATATCACATTTATTGATGACTTTTCAAGAAAGACTTGGAAATACTTCTTGAAAGCAAAGAGTGAAGTGTTTGAAAAATTCAAGGAGTTCAAAGCCTTGATAGAAAATCTCTCAGATAAGAAAATAAAGACACTCTGATCGGACAATGGTGGAGAGTATACCTCAAAAGAGTTTGAATCCTTTTGCAAAGACTCCGGAATCAAAAGGGAACTAACCACTCCCTACAATCCTCCATAGAATGGGGTTGCAGAAAGAAAGACCAGAACCATCATGGAGACAGTAAAGACAATGATTTATGATCAAGATCTTCCAATGCATCTATGGGCAGAAGCGGCAAGAACAGCTGTGTATGTATAGAATAGAATATCCCACAGTGCTCTTGGGTTGAAGACTCTAGAAGAGGTATTCATAGGAAAGAATACTGAGGTAAGTCACCTCAAGATATTTGGTTTTCCAGTATATATTCATATACCAAAAGAGAAAATAACCAAATTAGATCCATCTGGAAAGAAGGGGATATTTGTTGGATACTGTGAGGTATCCAAAGCATTCAGAATATACATTCCTGGATTCCATCACATGGAGATCAGTCAAGATGTGACATTTAATGAAGAGGCATCCCTCAAGAGATCTAGGAAATTCCAACATGAAGAAATGTATGAAGAAGAGACATCTCCTAGAAATAAAGAATCTACATGTCTCCCTAAAGATGAAGCTCCTGAAGAACATGACATAGCAGAACCTCAAGAACCTCCCATAATGGAAATAACAAGAAAGAGAAAGCATGCTTGGAAAAGAGAAATTATACGAGAAGAAGAAAGGTATGGAGCCCCTGAAGGCTCCATAAGGGAAAGAAAGAAACCTAAGACCTTCTCCAAGTATGTAGCCTTTATGTGTGATCTTGTAGATCAAGAACCTACAAACTTTGAAGAAGCGGTCCAGAAGAAAGAATGGGTAGAATCAATGACTGAAGAATATCAATCAATAATTAAGAATGATGCATGGGATATAGTTCCTAGACCAGAAGGAAAGAGTATAGTATCCTCCAAATGGATATACAAAGTAAAGCATGTAGCTGACAGAAGTATCGAGAAATATAAAGCAAGATTTGTAGCCAGAGGTTTCTCTCAGAAAGAAGAAATTGATTATGAAGAGACATTTTCCCCAGTAGCATGGTATACTTCGATTAGAACTATCATGGCACTTGCATCCATGATGAAGTGGGATTTACACCAGATGGATGTGAAAACATCTTTCCTAAATGGAGTGATCGAAAAAAAAGTATACTTAGAACAACCTCAAGGATTTGAAGTTGAATATAGACATACACACGTATGCAAGTTGAATAAGGCATTATATGGTCTTAAACAAGCTCCTAGAGCTTGGTATGAAAGAATAGATGGTTTCTTGTCGAGCATGGGATTTACCAAAAGTAAAGTTGATCCTAACCTTTACCTAAAGGTTGTAAAAGATGAGCCTATCATCTTGTTATGATATGTGGATGATTTATTCTTGACAGGGAATGAGAGACAAATTAAGGAAAGCAAGAAGAAACTAGCAGAAGAATTTGAGATGAAATACCTTGAATTAATGCACTATTTCTTAGGTCTGGAAGTATGGAAAAGTTCAAAAGGAATCTTTCTCAACCAGGGAAAGTATGCAGTAGAGATATTGAAAAGATTCAATATGTTGGAATGCAAAGCCTTGGCCACCCCCATGGATTCCAACCTAAATTTTTTAACTGATGACTCATTAGAGTTAGTGGATGTGACTCTCTACAGACAGATCATTGGGTCATTGATGTACTTAACAAATACCAGACCAGACATTTGTTTTGCTATGAAAACTTTAATTCAATATCTAGTTAAACCTAGATGGGTTCACTTGGTAGCCGCCAAACATGTGATGAGATATTTGAAAGGGACTATAGACTTTGGGATATACTATGATAATAGCCATGAGTACAGATTATATGGATAAACAGATGCAGATTGGGCTGGAAGTATCTCAGATAGAAAAAGCACATCAGGCGGTTGCTATAGTCTGGTATCTGCTATGATTTCATGGTTTAGCAGAAAGCAATCTAGTGTTGCTCTAAGCACTGCCGAAGCAGAATATACAGCAGCTTTCTCTAGTAGTTGTGAAGCCATATGGCTTTGAAAGTTGCTATCAGGATTATTGAATCTAGAGTTGGACACTACCATAATTCTATGTGACAACCAAAGTTGTATAAATATGACAGAGAACCCTGTGTTCCACGACAGATCAAAGCACATAGAAACTAGGTATTTCTACATTCAAGACATGATGTAGAAAGGATCCATAAAGCTCCAGTATGTGAGTACTGATGAACAGGTTGCTGATGTGTTGACGAAACCTTTGTCTCAAGTGAAGTTTGAATACTTTCAAGAAAAGATTGGTGTGGTTTGAAAGGGTCTTCCCCGAAATGGGGAGTAATGATGTTGCAGTGGGATTGTATCATCCTTGGGCACTTGCCCTAAAGTGATCTAGAGACCTTAGTCTTTGAGAATGAAGTGGGATTGTATCATCCCTGGGCACTTTCCCTAAAGTGATCCAGAGACCTCGATCTTCGAAAATGAAGAGGGATTGTATCATCCTGGGACATATGTCTAGAAGTGATCCAGTGTAACTTCGGTCATCGAGAATGTGGCAGGATTGTATCATCCTTGAACTTCGGTTTAGAACGGATCCGATGTAACTTCGGTCATCGAGAATGTGGCAGGATTGTATCATCCTTGAACTTCGGTTCAGAACAGATCCGGTGTAACTTCAGTCATCAAGAATGTCGCTGGATTGTATCATCCTTGAACTTCGGTTCAGAACGGATCCGGTGTAACTTCGGTCATCGAGAATGTGGCTGGATTGTATCATCCTTGAAATTCGATTCAGAATGGATCCAGTGTAACTTCGGTCATCGAGAATGTGGCAGGATTGTATCATCCTTGAACTTCAGTTTAGAACAGATCCAGTGTAACTTCGGTCATCGAGAATGTGGCAGGATTGTATCATCCTTGAACTTTGGTTCAGAACAAGTCCAGTGTAACTTCGGTCATCGAGAATGTGGCAGGATTGTATCATCCTTGAACTTCAGTTCAGAATGAATCTGGTGTAACTTCCGTCAACGAGAATGTGGCAGGATTGCATCATCCTTGAACCTTAGTTCAAAATGGATCCGGTGACCTCGGTTGTCGAGAATGTGATAGGATTGCATCATCCTTGGATTTTGAGTCCAAAAGAGATCCAAAGACTTCTTTGTCTTTGTACTGTGGGCTACTCCTGATGATGATGATGATGTTTCCTGATCGAAATATCAGAGTGTGATGATGATGATGATGTTTCTGAATGAAAGATCAGAGTGTGATGATGATGATGATGTTCTCTGATTGAAAGATGAGAATATGATGATGATGCTATTCCTAACGATGATGATGTTTCTCTGATCGAAATATCAGAAGTTGCTGATGATGATGTTCTCTAATCGAAAGATCATAATATGATGATGATGATGTTTTCTAATCAGAAGATCAGAATTTGCTTATGATTATGATGTTGCTGCTGATGATGATTTTTTTTTATTGAAAGATCAGAATGCGATGATGATGATGATGTTTCTAATCGAAATATCAGAATGTGATGATGATGATGTCGTATTATCAAAGTATGATGATGATGACGTACTGATCAAAAGATCAGAATATGATGATGATTTGATGTTAGAGTATGATGATGTTCAGTTGATGATGTTTCTGATCGAAAGATCAAAGGCTAATGATAATGATGATTTTGATTGAAAAATCAGAGTATGATGATGATGATATTTTGATGCTGATATTTTGATGATGAAGATGTTGATGTTTTCATGATGTTTTCATGATGATGTTTCTGATCGAAAGATTAGAGTATGATGATGATGTTGTTGTTGATCGAAAGGCCAAAGTGCTGAAGAAGATGTTGCTGATCGAAAGGTCAAAGTGTTGAAGATGATGTTGCTGATCGAAAGGTCAAAGTGCTGAAGATGTTGTTGTTGATTGAAGATTCAAGATGCTGAAGATGTTACTGATCGAAGTGGCCAAAGTACTGATGATGCTGATGACTAAAGATTGAAGATGAAGACTACATGATGTTGAAAAGCTTCCAATGATTTATAGATGTATCACCCTGATGATGTTCATGATGTCCTCTATCTCTCTCCTATTATTGTTGTTGTTGATGTTGTTATAGAATACCCTTCTCATGAAGGGGGAGTGTTGAAATATTGTAACTTCGAAGAATATTCTATATGTATTTCTTTGTGGTCCTTGATGGTCCTACCGGGAGAACCACTTGTATTACTTTGTACCCCGATGCTCCTAATCGGAATAACTAATAAGAGTCATGAGGCAATCCCCTCTAATTGTAAAGGTGGGTCATTAGCACCCTTGTATGGTTACTTGAGCCTACATGTGTAACTCGAGCCTACATGATTAACTCGATCCTACATGACAGATGAGTTAACTTAAGTGAACGGATGAATATAAATATAAGTGTATTGCTTCTCATTTGGAACACACTCTCACTTGTGTAGCGCATTAGTGGAGAAGAGAAGTAGCTGGAGAAGGAGGAGGATCAGGCTTTGATCTCCTTGCTAGTTTTATCTTTTATCTTTTTGGGACATCTATATTGAGGAAGCTTTTGTTGGGTTTTTCCCTTTAGGGTTTTCCCAGGATAAATCTTTGTGTTCCTTTTGTATGGTTGTGCTGGTCTATCTTTCAGTGATCCTGTTTATATGCTTTTGTTATGAAAATGAAATTAAATACTGATGTCTTAGCTAAGCATATGAAAATTTAACACATGTGACACTTATCATCATCATCACAATCATCATCATCGTCATCATCATCATCATTGTTCCTCATCATCGTCAGCATCGCCATCATCCTCGTCATCATCTTCACCATCATTGTTCATCCTCATAGTCATTTTCATAGTCATCATCATCCTCATCATCATCATCATCTTCGTCATCAACATCATCATCTTCTTCGTCATCAACATCATCATCCTCATCAACGCAATCATCATCACCATCATCATAATCACTGTCATCATAGTAATAGTGATCGTGATCATCATCCTCATCATCATCATCATCATCATCACCATCATTGTTCATCATCATAGTCATTATCATCCTCCTCATCATCATCATCGGTCTTCATCAACATCATCATCCTCATCACCGTAATCATCATCATCATCATCATCATAATCATCATCATAATCATCGTCATCATACTCATAGTCATCGTGATCCTCATCCTCATCATCATCACCATCATTGTTCATCATCGTCGTCATCATCATAGTCATCATCATTGTCAACATCCTCCTCATCATCATCATATTCATCATATTCATCATCATCATTGCCATCATCCTCCTCATCATAATCATAGTCATCATCCTCCTCATCATCATTGTCATCATCCTCCTCGTCATCGTCATAGTCATAATCCTCATTTGATCATCATTGTCATCATCGTCATCATTCCATTGAAAATGCTTGAAAATAAAATCAAAACAAAGTGTTTACTTAACAAATGCATGCACGCATCCCTAATGCGTGCACACAAAGTAGCGTGGATGCGCTTTTGGTGCATGTACACCCATAGAGTGTGATCACACTTCTAGTGCGTGTGCGTTATGTTTTAAACTACGTGTGCATGATTTAAATTTAGAATTTTGGTGGCACCTTTTTTCCAACCAACGTGGTGGATGACTTTGCTGCTTTGGTTTTAGGTTCGGGTTGCCCAACCAAGTGGTTTGGACTATCTTATGACATAAAAACTTGTTTTGTACCACTTCTCCTATTCCGTGCATGATTTTCTATATGCCACGCTTGTCCACTGTTAATGAAAATTCACACACTTATGTAACTCTGTCTATAAATTCTAAATATGTAATTTTTATTTAAATCTATTCTTTTTTTCTATTTTTTATTTAATTTTAAATGGACTAATGTCAATCTAACACAAAAGGTATGCTATTTTCTTCGGCTATAACTTTTGATTTCCTCGCCTATTTAAAAAACAGAAAATAACCCACACAAGAAGACACAAAGACCTACATCTTAAAAAAAAAATATCGTTCATTGACTATGTTAAGACAAAGATGTCGTGTACCAATGCTCGACCTTGTCATTTTAGGGTGTCACTGACTTCCTTAATTTGAAAAATAAAAAATATAACATAAATCAATATGGAAAAATAACGATGCACTAGACACACCTGTTATCTACAACTCTATATAATTGTTTTCAAACAATTCCACCATTTGCATACCAAATGAGTGGACCAATGCAAACATATTCATTATTTTTTGGGAAAAACATAACATACCAACCTTAGAAGAACCTCTTTTTTGGGGATTTATGCTTAGTTTCCATAAATAAAAGTTATATATTTCGGAAGGTAATCCGATTGTCCACATTTCATATTCTTACACCATATTCCAAAAAGTTGTGTAGGTACCTCTAATATTGATTTTTGACGTTCAGATTTCTATTTTTCCAGAAGCCCATTGCAATGAACGCGTCATAAGTGACTGGCATTAGCTTGCACCAGCCCAACTTCAAAAACCTCAATCAACTTCGGTTTCTTAAACTTCAACAACCTCAATCAAATATGGACTATTATTTATTATCTGGTATAAATATTAGTGCTAAAACTTGGATTTGGAATTTTCGGCCTGCACTTTTCATTGTGGTAGTACTGTCAAGATCGATTTAGGAAATATGTTATTTCTATCTCATCATCTATCGGGTTCCGAATTTGTGTAAGTTGGGATTTGGAATTTGCGGCTTTCGAATTCTGCACATCGGAAAGCAGAAGGTGGAAAGAAATTTATTTCAGGTAAAAATGTATCACCATTTTTATTGCCGGGAAAAAGAAATGAGGGAATACTGTATTTTGAACCTCAAACCTCAAATATACTATTTCCGCAACACAGCAGCTATAACAGGAAAACAAAGAAAGGTTGTTTGATAATCTCATAATCAGACTAAAGGAATACCTGCAAATTTAAGGAAAGTTGTGAAAACCTTCGTTGGAAATTGTAAAGTGTAAATCAAGCTCTGCAAAATCAATATGTGGTTACCTGAAGGTCTATTTATATGTGCAAAGAAAAGGTGGTGCAACAGCAAATGCGGAAAATGCAGTATTGTAACAATATTTTGAAGATGGTCATAAGTTGAGCAAAGATGAAGATATTGACCCATGTCTGAATCATATGACAAGCTTTCTTGGATTGATTGAGCAACAATGCATTAATGAAACATTAATGCCAGTGGATGAAGGGACATGGAAAAAGTGTATTCAATTGAACGAAGCACCAGTGAAAAGAAACCTCGACCAAATTGTGAGCCTGCTAAACCGAAACTTAGGCTAAACCCACAAAAACTGCTAGACCAAAACTTCCACAAAATCGTCGGCATAAAGTCTTGAAAAGGACTCTGTCGAATCGAGATAAATAAACTACAGGGAAGGACAGTAAAATCCGGTACAAAAAAATGCTAGGACTAGTGGTTTATAACAACAAGTAGAAGTGTAGTGAAAACATGCAAGCCAACTGCCAGAAAAACACGCTAAACACCAACTTCAAAGAACGACCCGCAACTGGAAATCAATCCATCAAGTCCATCAATCCATTCACGTGCAGCACCAATCATAACGCAGAGGACACCTGCAGTCTCCGGGACAAAAGTTCCCCACTCGAGATTGCAGAATCAGGGACCCAACTGCAAAGAATGACCCGCATGCCATTTGGTCAACATGGAAATAATTTCATTTGAAACTGAGACACAACACCTATCCAAGCTCCATTCGCTAATCCGACGCGACACCTGTCGACTTGTTAATGGCCAGGGAGACGACGAATCTTTTGAGACTACGTCTCCATAGGGAAAATGCCATCGGCGTAAAAATGTGATAATGTTTTTATAAGTAGAAGGCATTGTAAGTATGGTTTTTCAAGATGTGTTATTAATGTATTTTGATTTTATGTAATAATCGGTTATAAATTAATTATGTTGATAGGTATTTAGATATTATTTAAGATTTTGTATTTGCGTAAGCAGATCAACAAGATTAACTCAAGCTAAACAAGTGTATAATAGCGATTCATGTCATGGTCCTTGTATATTGGTATGCTTAAATGTATTTTGATTAAGATTTAAATAAGGTTTAGTTAAAGGGTTGTTAAAGAAATGGGTAACAATTTGTTTTTGTTTTTTCATATGCTTAAATGCAAAAGACCGTTTTTTCATGTTATCTTCATAAAACTAAGTGGTTGGTTGTGCCTACGACACTTTACTTGTGGCTATACTAATATATAAATTTATTCTTTGTATATCTAGACTTATTTATAATTTTTTCCATATTATATTAGAGTAAGAGTTTGTTTTTCCTAAAGGTATTTATCTCTATTTGTTCAATTTTCTATTTTTTTCAGTTCAACTTACATAAGAGTTGCCAATCTCTCTCATCACATACACTCTTTCTCGAAATATATATATATATATATATATGTGTGTGTGTGTGTGTGTGTGTGTGTGTGTGTGTGTGTGTGTGTAAAGGATCAATAATAAATTTTAATCTATTATTTATGAGACCTTGGATTTGAATGGAAACATATAACTTTGTAAAATGAAATGGATATAAACTATTAAATATAATACTTATGGAAATAAAGCATATGTTTACTAATGATTTTACTTGTGAAATCCAAACTTAACATCATATATGTACTAAACAATGTCATTGGGAATCTACCATTCAACAATTCATTCAGAAATACTTTCGATAAAAGAGTTATTTCTTGGCCTATGCACTACGATGTCATTTTCTGTGTCTCCCCTTCAATACGGGCATTTCATTAAGATATTTTAACTAAAACTAACTAAAACCAGATGATTTTGGGTGCATTGTGAAAACTGGGCTTAAAGATTCCAGTTCAGTACTTGTTTTAAGAGGTGTATGCATGAAGAAAAGATTGAATTTGTTCAAAGAAAGAATTTTTGCAAAACAATAGAAAGAGCATTTCAAAGACCATAAAGAGTGCTCGATTGTTATTATGCGGCGAAAACAAAACAATATTCAATACCTCATTTGTATTAAAGTCTTATCAAAATTGTGTTAAATGAAGCAAGACGAAGTAAAGCGAAGTTTCACAACTCATATACTATAGTTTATGTAAGAAAGTCTTCTATGCTATAGTTCACAAGTTCTCTGTTACTACCTTGCTCACATGTAGTAGGAATGTGTAGTTTATGTAAGAAAGTTTTCTATGTCATAGTTCACATGGACTTG
This sequence comes from Pseudotsuga menziesii, assembly GCA_001517045.1. Taxonomy (NCBI): domain Eukaryota; kingdom Viridiplantae; phylum Streptophyta; class Pinopsida; order Pinales; family Pinaceae; genus Pseudotsuga; species Pseudotsuga menziesii. The sequence goes on along the minus strand of LPNX011142215.1, from coordinate 268,750 downwards.
TGGTATCATGTATCAAGTTTGTTTCACAGTGACCTTTCATTTTATATAGTGCACCTTCTTATATCCCAATGACATGCATTAACTAGATATTTTCCTCTAGTCCACATAAAAATTTCACCATCTATAAAACATATCCTTAAATTTCTTCCTTTGCTAACTTCTTGGGAGGTTCTTCTTCTTCTTTTTGTTCTTCGGATAAATGAGCATGCCTTTTGTTAATCATTCCTCTTATATTCTTCTTTTCTTGTTGGACAATATCTAGCAATGTGTCATATCTTATCACAATGGTAACATTGATAAGAGGAGAATCTCTTCTGGTTGTAATCTCCCTTTTTTCATTATTTTGAAACTTTTTAGGAGGATGAGACTCAACATTTTCTTCTTGAAATGATGTTTTCCTTTTATTTTTCTAGTATGAGTACCTAGAATGGTCGTCATATTTAAGTAGTGCTTCTCTGTTTGATATTCTATCTTCCTCTCGAACACATTCTTCCCATAGGATATCAAATTTTAGGCTTTCCTTCCTTGCACAAATTGTCTAGCTGTAAGAATCCCATGGTCTAGTAAGACCATTGAAAGCGGTCATTTCTAGTTCATCTTCATCAATCTTGTATTCAATTTCTTCTAGTTGTTTGTTGAATTGAGAAACCCCTTTGAAGTATTTTTGGATAGATTCACCCTTGCTTATCTTTGTACTATTTTGAGTTGGGCTCTCAAATTCATCTTCCATTTGATTTTTCTCTATCATATATTCTTGGTAGGGAATCAAACATCTCCTTAGGTGTATGTTTGGAGGGAATTTGAGGAATAAAGTAATCCTTGATAGAATCGTCTATGATCCTCTTGGCTCTAATCATGTATTTCTTATACTTTTCCTTTGCTTCATCTTCTTCATGCTTCGGAACAAATTCCTGGATAAACTTTGCATGATCATTCTCTTATATAATGAGTCCTATTCTATATTTCCAAGCACTTAATTTATCTATCCCTTCCAACTTATCATCAAGCTTGGTTCTTGGAGGCATCTTATCTCGAAGAACAAAAAAATAACAAAAAGTGAAAATTCTCAGAAATGAAAACTATACTTTCCAAAATATGCGCTTGAATGAGGCGAATATGTTGGTACAATCAATTTCTAAAGAATCCAAATTATAACCCTTGAAACTGGACTTGCAAAATTATGGACTGTAGTTTCTAGTTCTGGTTTTGGATTTCTGGTTTTTTGGTTTTTTTGGTTACAATACAAACTATGGTTTGGATCTCTGGAGGACCTTCCCATTGAAAAAATTTGATCCAAGTTACAAAATATGCACATAGGAGGGACGCACTTCCCAATGTCACTTGCACTCAAAAATTCCCTTTTAATATAAAACCCTAATTTTCTTTTCCAGAGAAGGAGAGAGAGATTTACCCAGTGAAAGCTTCTCTTTTTAGGCTAGATCAGATACCATGTTAATTTCTCTTAAGTGCTAACTTCATCAAAATTTAATACATTTTCACAATAACATCATAAATAGGATCACTCAAAGAAACACAATCACAAGGTACACAACAATTTACCTTAGTAAACCCAAAACGGAAAAACCCAAAAAAATTCCTCAACATAGATTACCAGAATTAAATGACCAAAGAACAAGGTCTCATAAGAGAGAGAGAGAGAGAGACAAAGAGAGAGAGAGAGAGAGAGAGAGAGAAACCAAACCCCAACATAAGAGCCAAAACAAAACAGACACTTCTCTTCCTCCTTTGATGTCCTTCCTTTTTTCTCTATCTTGCGCAATGCATAAGTGAGTGAGTGTGTATAAATGAGGGAGTGCACCTCCCTATTTATACTAAACTTCTAACTCACAATTTAACCTAACTAGGAAGACCTATCAAACTGACAGGTCCGACCTACATCACAAAACTCAAAATAGTAATTATATCAATCTTTTCTGGGTATCCTTGACCCGACTTACAATGGAGGGTTTACCTCATGACTTTGACGTGACCTTTTACATTAGTGACATCTCCCGAAGGAGAAATAATAATATTGTAAATTACAAGAAGAATATTATTCGAAGTTACATTATTTCAACATTGAGAAGAATAAATGTGATTTCAAAATATAGAAAAAAAAGTTGAAATAAAGAAGATAGGAGTTGTTAAATGCACAATGATAATGATCATGAAAATAAGAAAAAATTAGCCTGTAAAGGGTTGGAATACATGAACATATTCATATGAAACTCAATACAAACTAGATTAATAATCCATTATTTAGAAATTGTATTAGAAAATAATGCAGAAATAAAGAGTTACAACCTGTAAAAACTTGAAATACATGAACATATTTATACAAGTAAAACTTAAGTTAAACCAATTTTTTTATAAATCCTTAAATCACAAAAAAATGTAGAGGTACTTATCATTCCGTTTTGCTTTCTAACTAATATGGGAATTGTCATGTTCCACCCAACTGAATACCTTGAATTTGTCCTGATTCATTAAAGAGGTCATCCCTGAGCTGAACCGAGAATGCTAGAGACACTAGAAGGTCTAGTGAATTTGTTATATTTCATTACTAATAAGCATCGTAGTCACAAGGTTTGTTTACCAACCCTTTTTAGAGTCTTGTAAATTATTTTCCCAGTTTTCAACAGTCATCCTTGGACTCACCAAAATCAGCTTTGGTAATATGAGTGTTCAAATAATTACAAATGAACTCTCTAGTGACATAGGGACCATTTCCCCTTATAATGTCTTGTCTCTACTATTTATAAGTTTCTTTGAGGAGAAAGGATTATATCATTTAGGTTTAATCACTCTGTTCAATAGCTAGTTATACTAAATATTTGTTTTTATATTTACTTAATAATTTGATTTCTTATTAAATTCTCACAGTATTTTATTTAAATAATATAATATTTAATCCTAACATTTAGTTGATTTTAGTTATCAACTACTCAACCATTTTGATCCCTTGCATCCTCGATCCCTCTTCAAGTGGGAGTCCTAGTAAGTCTTAGAAAGAATAAAAGGAGATAAATAATACGCATTTTAATAATAAGAATATATTTATGATGCTCCAGAGACTCTATCTCAACATCATTTATCCACAAGGAGTCTAAGTGTTCTATATATTTACTGCTCAACAGTTAACTCGACAATAGTTTCGGTGCATTAGAGGTCACTTCTGAACACCACTTACTCAACAATATTAAACAATATTAAAATAATCTAAGTGTTTAAGAGATTTATAAATTGACACTTATTAAACAATTACATATAAAATAATAATAATAAGCACATAGTCTTTGTTTTGGGATACTACATGCCACCCCGCTTAGAACAAAACCATCCCAATGTTAAATTTTTTTAATGAAACCCTAAAATAAGGATGAGTAAGCCTCTTTCAATGTAGTTTCATTTTCCCATGTGGCTTTTTAAAGATTGAAATGAATCCATTGCACTTTCAGCTGGACAATGGTTTTCTTCTTGAGTTGTACCTCTCTCTTGTCCAATATATCAATGGGTTTCGACATAAATTCCCCTTCGTATTCTACCTATAACAAGGACCAATCCCTAACATGTTTAGTATCATAAATATATTTCTTAAGTAATGGTGTATGAAAAACATTGTGATCCTTCGCATGAGCAGGCAGTGCTAGTGCATAGGCCACCGGGCCCTTCTTGGCCAATATTTCAAAATGCCCACAAAATATGGGAGATAGTTTCCCACATTTTCTCAATATTAATGAGATTCTTTTTAATTTTAATTTTAGGTAGACATGTTCTCTGATCTGATGGTCTTTATCTTCTCTATTTCTATTGGCATAACTTATCTTCCTATCATGTGATTCTTTTAGATTCAGCTATACCTTTGTGACTAACTCTTCCAAATCTGGTAGCATGTATGGCCCGTACATGAGACTATCCAACACGTTGTCCCAAGTTCCCGATGTCCTGCACTTTTGGCCATAGAGCACTTCGAATGGGATTATCTTAGTTGAAGCCTTGATAATCATTGTTTTATGCAAACTATGCAAGGTGTAAGTAATATTTCCACTTCTTGGGATTGTTCATTACATACATTATGAACATGTTTTCTAGTATTTGATTTACTCATTCTATTTGTTCATCTGTTTGTGGATGATAAGTAGTACTAAAATTCAGCTGTGTTTCTAATCTTGAAAACAATGACTTCCAAAAATTACTTGTAAAATTTGCATCTCTATTAGAGATTACCTTAGGTATACCATGAAGTCAAAATAATCCTTTTAATAAAAATTCTGCAATATGAACATGTTTATAAGTTAATTTTATTAGGATAAAATGTGCAGCCTTAGATAGTTTATCTACTGCCACCATGATAGAGTCATCCAGTTTCTTGATTTTAGGAAAATCTATGATAAAATGCATGCTAATTACCTCCCATTTCCATTCCAGAATGGTTAATGGCTGAAGCAGAGCTGTTGGATGTTGATGATGTTGATGTTCAACTTTAACTAGCCGACATTGTTGGAAGTTTCCAATAAATAATGCTATATCATATTTTAATTTTTTCCAAAAGAAGTGTTTCTTTACTGCTGATATGTTTTTATGATATACTAGATGTCCGTAATAAGATTTTTGATTGAATTTTTTAGATATTCCAGATCTGATATTCCTTATTTCTAGGACATAAAGTCTGTCCATAGACCCCAATAATCTTGTGTCGTTGATTTTGTATTCTTTTTGTTGCTGAAACAATGTGTTTTCCTTCATTTTCTGAATGACTTATATATAAAATCACTCATTTTTACTTGTTATCATGATTCTGTCATTTAAGTAAGAGATTCTTTTACTCATTGTTACTTCGTACACCAAATGAATTCTACAATTTAAGGCATCACCAATTTTATTCTTTTTTCCCTTGATGTGCTTTAATTCAAAATTATATTTTTTAAGGAAATCTGACCATCTAGTTTGCCTAACATTTAAGTCTCGCTAAGAAAAAAGATACTTTAAATTCATATTAGTTGTTTTAAGGATGAATTTCTTCCCCATGAGGTAATGCCTCCACATTTTCAATGCATGGATAATGGCAACAATTCAAGGTCATGGGTTGGGTAAAATTTTCCAGGTTCCTTTAGTTTTCAAGACTCATAATAGATTACACACTCATCCTGCATAAGGACTCCCCCGAGTCCTTCCTTTCTTGCATATTTGCAAACAACAAACCCCCATCGGGGTCATCAATTTTAAGTATTGGTGTAGTAGTTAGTGGTTGTTTCATCCTTTTAAATCTTTCTTCATATTTTCCAGTCCTTAAAAACTTCGATTCCTTTTTCTTCAAGGTTCCCATAGGGAGGGAAATTTGAGAGAAATTTTCAACAAATTTCCTATAGTATACCGCCAATACCAAGAATGAACTTATGTCTAAGACACATGTGTGATAGGCCATTCTTCAATTGCTTTCATATTTTATGGATCTATGGAGATACCTTGTTTAGAAATGATATGGCCTAAATATTGAATATGATGTTTATAAAAGTCACACTTACTAAAATTGGCATATACATGATGTTCTCGTAGGCTTTGCAACACAATCCTTAGATGCTCTTCATGTTCCTTTTCTTTCCTATGAATAATAATACAGTTTTCCCAAGTAATTCCTTAAAATATTGTTCATCACGCACATAAAATTTGTTGGTGCATTAGTTTCATCGAAGAGCATTACTACAAATTTATAGTGGCTGTAGCGGGTCCTAAAAGTAGTTTTACTTATATCCTCCTCTTGGATCCTTTCCTAATGATATATTGATCTTAATTCAATTTTACAGAAGACTTTTCTCCTTCAACTTGATCTAACAAATCATCTATTCTAGGGAGTGGATACCTATTCCTTATAGTTAATTTGTTTAACTATTGATACTCAATGCACATACACATTGTACCATCTTTATTTTTCATAAAAAGGATCGGTGATCCCCATGGAGACACACTTAGTATAATGTAATCCTTTTCAATCAATTCTTGTAGTTGTAGTTTTAGTTCTACTAAATCAAGTGTGCTCATTTGGTATTGGGTCTTTGAGATAGGTACCACTCTCGACACTAACTGTAACACCCCGGTTTTGACCCCGTTTGCATTAAAAATGTATATGATGTAAATATTGTATTTAAACGTGGTCTGGAGCTAAAGGTAAAATCCCCACCATCGATTTAGTGTTTTACGTTTCGACAATTAAATTTAATGCCGATGGTATTTTGTGCCTAGCCGACACATTATAATTTTGGACATCATGTAAATATGCAATTTAATTAAAAACCCACATCCAGCCATGTTAATGCGACATTAAAAGAGTCAGGGCATGAATTCCTGAGGATAAGGGGGGTATTCAAACCTTGAGCCATTGGGGAAAGGCCAAGTGTCAAGAGGAGAACCCATCAACTACCAACCACCTTTCTTGTCTCATTCACCAACCAATTAAATTCTCCAAGGAGTTAGTTGGGCAGTTATTTCCTTGGGGATTGGAGAGTATGGGAAGCCATTAATTCTGGTAGGGATGTCAGCCCATACCACACACTCTCCCAAAGGGGATATAAATTCATCCATTACCCTCACATGGAAGCAGGCAGCCGCATTCCACACTCACACAGGAAGCTTATTTTTCCTCATGCACTCACGCAACTAATCTTCCTCACGTTTTTGGAGAGTTGTTGGACGTTTTTCCTCACACAGCTGATCCTTCCTCCACATTGAGCTCTCAAGTATCTGAACCCTCCTGGGTTTTTATCCTTCATGTTTTGGGTCGTTTTCACATCCTCGTGGTTGGGATTTTCGTGTTTCAGTGTTGCACAACCAATGGGGGGGTCAAACCCATGATTTCAGGGACTGAGGGAGTCAGTTTGGCCCACGTGAAGCCATAGATCATTTTTAAAGATGAATTGCATAGGCTAGGCTGTTTTACTCAATTTTCATTTCTAATTTTGGCCTCTGTGATGTTTTCCTTCAATCCTAGAACTGTAATTGTTGTGTATACATATTTTGTTTGGTCTTTGAACTGGTGTGGGAGTGGAAATGGGGTATTACTAGGTTTATAAACCTAGTGTGATAAGGAACCTCACAGACAGATTTAGGGGGATGATTTTCTTCTTTTCACACCTTGAATCACACTGGAAGGGAAGGCAAAGCCTGAGGGACTGTGTAGCAGTGAAGGGGATGCTTCCTTGTGTTGGGTGTGTAGATGTTTTAGAATCCATGCTAGATGTGGTACAGGTGTCCATAGCTATGTGGTTGAGCTCACTAGCTTAAGATTCATCTTTTCCATCTCCTTTGCAGCCTAATAAACCCAACTATGCTGGCTTGGATGAGTTTTTGTTGTATCCTTAGCTATGTGTGAATCTGCTAGTGTTCCCTTATTCCTTGTGGGAATCATGCCCAGCTTGGGGGTGGGAGTGTTGCTGAGAGATTGATGAGCACACTTTCTTATGGTTGGGTGGAACATTGCAGTGACATAGCTGGTCGCGGAGCGAGCTTCCTTCCAAGATAAGTATCTCTTGTGTTAATCTTTGCATTGTATTTTCTTAATGAATTATAATGAACATGTGAATTCTTAAATGGATTTTTCTTCCGCTGAAGATTGCATTAGGCATATGTTATATTTATGTTCAATGCATTTTTATCATGTGTATGTTTCATGGGACTTAGCTCTCCCAGGTTAGATGGCACTATGGTCGTGTTCCCTCTCAGGTGGACGGGAGGAGACGTGACACTAACTCTATAGAAATATATAAGTCTCTTTTTGGTGGAAGACCTAGTATTTATTCTGGAATACATATTTAAACTCCATTGGTACTTGAAATTCTTCAATTTTTTGTTCCTTCTCCTCTTCTAAATTTTGAATATTAATTGCATGTACAACTTGCATCCTTTTTTTATGTACCTTTTGACTTGTAGATATGATATATGTCAAACAAAAATTTTCATTGTATCCCTTGTACTATTCTTTGTTTTCCCTATTTGTTAGTACAAGTGAGGTTTTTATTAAAATAATCTAGGATTACATGGTGATGTTCCAACCATTCCATTCCTATTAGTATATCATATCTATCAGTATACCAGGGGATCCTAATGGTAAAATATTCAATTCTACCTCTATTTGGAATCCATTCATCTCCATTTTACATCCTTTAACAAGTTCATAATTTTTTCTTTCAGTACTAGTGGCTAGTTGCACCATCCAAGCTTTGTTGTGTTTTACCTTGTTTAATTTGCAAAATTCCACAATTTTGGGAGAAACATAACTACAACAAACTATGAGGTCAATTAAAATGGAGATAGGATCAGTTGAGATCTAACCTTCTATTTCAATGGTGAATTGATGGTCTTCTTTTCTTCCCTCCAGATAAACAAAAATTTGAGTTGTTCTTCCAACATCTTCCATCGACATTGCTTCTTCTTGTAAGTTGTTCAAATTTTATTGTTTTTATGAGGGAAATCTTTACAGTAATGGGAGCCTTGGAATCCCCTACATTTTAATCATGGTATATATATTTTAGCTCCCTCATGCATTATTGGTTTGTTGACACTTTGAGCTGGAAAAATTGATTAGGTCCAAAATTTGCCCAAATTCTATTTTGTTGAAAAGTTGTTGTTCTTCCAGTATGGGAGTGCCTTAAACCCTTTACTTTTGTTGTCAAAGGAGGCCTTAAGCTTTTATTTTTTTTTTATGGTGTCAATCATGTATCGATTGTGCTCATAATATAGTCTTCATTTATATAAGGATTCCTCCAAACTCTTGGGTGCTTCAAGTTCAATTCTATCTTTAAAGTAAGTAGGAAGACATCCTAGGAACTGTTGTATTTTTACTTCTTTTTTTTAATCTTTGATATAAGGCACATAGTGTAATATTTCTAAAAATGTGTTGATCAATTTATACATGCTTAGGGAGCCCATTTTTCACTCATGGAATTGTTTTAGTTTCTTATAAAAGAATAATCAATACATGTATTTTTCTCGAAATAACTTGTTAAAGGCCTTCCACTTGAGATCGTTTTCTTTTAATTTCTTAGTAAGTTTTAAATACTACAACCACCTAGAAGTATTCCCATTCAGATTGTAAATGGCTAATCGAGCCTTCATGCTACTAGAATAGTCAAGTAGCTCGAAATATTTTCTCATCCCCAAAAACCATTTTTCAACTTTTTATCCTGCATCTAAGTCTCCTTCAAAAGTTGGAGTCTTGATTTTCCTGAATTCTCCTTGCAAACTATTATCCTTTTTATGTTTCTTCTTGCATGGGGATGATGAATACACTTTAGAAGAATGATTGTTGTAGCAATATTTGGCATCTTCAGAGGGTGAATCTGAATGTTCTTTGATTTTTATTTGCTTTTTAGGTTCTAGGTTGATAACTCTTTTTCTATGGTGGTATTTATTCAATGGTTCACTTGTTGAGTGAGTTGTTTGATGCATGTTTATTATTTATGTTAGTGTTTTCATCATTACTTCATTTAATTCATGTTCTTCACATCTTTCTTTTATGTTGTCATCCTTAAAGATTTGAAATTCATCTTGTCAACTCTGTATAGTTTTCAACAGTTCAGAGGGTGTAGCCGCCCTAAGGCTCTCATTTATCTCTACCACTAGTTCCTTCTACTTGGGTAGGGAATTCATGTTCCCATGTTGAATTTCATTCGTGTTAGCATTCATAATGTTTTCCACTTCTTAAAATTATGCAATGTGCAACAAACAAGATTTTATTTATTTACTAGAGTTTAATTTGTCAGTTAAGTAATAACCTCATAAGTCTCAAGAATTTGAATATGGGCACTGATACCACTTGTAATGTCCCTAAAAATACACCCTATTTTTTTAATAAGGGTATATATATTGTCGTAAAATGTATATTTACGTAAGTCAACTTTGATACTGATTACATACTTTATTTTTCCATAGTACTTTGGTAAATTAACTTCAGCACTAATTTAATATGTGATGTTTTCCATTTTATACTACTTGACACTCTAAGTGTTATTCAATGGTTAAGATAAGGATTATATTGGCATCAGTTGTCCTGATTTATGACTTTCACTTTTAACATGATCTTAATTAACATGTATGTTTAAGAACATTCCTTCGAACATTCTTTGTGTATTTATATGAGTCCCAATAGTTTATTTTTTTATCTATCTCGCTCTTAATCACATGTCAGGACCATGATCTCTATTGATTTACTTTATGGGATAATTGTTTTGTTGTTTGATTATATGGTTTATGGACCATATTGTTTTCTTGAGAAAGTACTCTCTTATGCATGGTTCTTGGCCCATTGATTGTGTGAGCTTACTTAGCATGTGGTTAATACATATTTTCTTCTCTATTTGCAGGTACAATAATATCTTCAATTTGTTTTGATGGAGATACACTATTTTTATGGGGAATATTTTCTATGGCTTGGGTGGACCGCACCAGACTATATGACACCGGAAATAAACCCATTTCTATATGCAATAGAGATAAAAAGAACTAACACTAAGAGATAGAAGGTGTACCTTATTATGGAAGGTTGTAGTCGATCCACGTTGAGCTTTTCAACCACACTTGTACCTACATTCCATCCTCAACAACAACGAAAAAATAAAGCATGATATATGCTAAGTTCATAGGCCTAATCTAGCATATATAAAACCAATATGTATAAACCAAAGTAACTACATCCATGGATAAAGAACATTCATAGTTACACACATACAATGGATGACAAATTAATATTTATATTGATTATAAGAAGAGATACAAGTGACAACCTTTGTCGCCACCTCATCAAAAGGGAGAAACCGAGTCCTCCACCTAGGCCTCCACCACTTCATTCCTCCATCTCTATGGAAAGATCACAATGCAATGGAAAGCTTGGGAAGAGCATCAATGGTTGCTCACAAGGACAAAGGAATGCAGACTCAAGCATGTATGGATGGGGCACAAATGAACTATATTTTCCTTGCTCTCTTCAACTCTTCTCCTCCAATGTATCCAAGGGGCCCAATAGATTTCCCTTCAATAGGAAGTGAAGGTTCGAGTCGGAGCGTTTCCAGGAATATAGAAGGCCAAAGGTCAAGTTATTCGTGATCCAATGAGGAAAAATCCAAAATATTTTATTTTTGGGCATAGTTCCCGATGTACGCGGGTCATAGTAAGAGAAGATGCATGTACACACGAGATGTAAGCTTGTGACTCGTGTATACAAATAAACAGGGATTTTTTAAGGTGTTTCTTGGAACATCAAAGTTTCTTTTGAGCAAAGAGGTCCAAAGAGTCTGCATAGGGACATGGAAGACCATAAAAAACATGATCTACCAAGTGTGATAAAATCATCTATAACAACTTTCCTTCAGAAGCTTTAACTTATGCTCTTTAATTCCTTAGAAGGGGCATACTATATGCCCTAATCCAATCCTCACCATGAATATAGTATATAAAACATTTAGACTAGGACACTAATTCAATGCTTTTATTTTGTTAAATATAGTGAATTATGAACTTATGACCTTGTCTTATAATTCATGATTAAAACCTATATAGAATAAGGCTTGACTTATATGAGATCCTTGATTACCTTATGATTTTGATGAAACTACTTCTTTTGTATGGTATGTATAGTATTTACTCATGGCCCTCCTTGAACCAACTTCCATAATGGGAAGTGATCTTTCCTTTTGTATGGTATGTATAGTAATTACTCATGGCCCTCCTTGAACCAAATTCCATAATGGGAAGTGAGTGTTTATGTAATAATGATCTTATTTTAGTTTTGATTGTTATTTTTGTTTTTAGTTTGGTTTTTGGTGACTGTCCATTTTGGGTTGCAATGTCTCCATCGAGAGAGAAAGGTTTGAGGCATGTATTTAATGGGTTCCATCCCTTGTAGCAAGGGGATTTAGTTTTTATGGAACTACTTTAATATAGATTATATTTTCCCAATGAGGTTTTTAATAGGTTTTTAATAGAGACAAATTGATAAATGTTGGTATGGTTTCATCTATATAAAATTCCTATATGTTTATTAATGAAATCATCTTCCCAATGGGTATCCTTGGATGCAGCGTGAGTCTTAGTCCCCACGTTTTACTTTTCTACGTTTTGAGAAGGTAAAAATCCCTAGAGGCGTTTATCATCTTGAAAATGTCTAATTTCTGAGTGAATGAATTCGTTTTGGTTTCTCTATGCTATTGAATGTATGTATGAAAAGCTAACTGGAAAAGAATTTGTGTGGTAAATCTCTGTACTTTATTTTTGGTTTAATTCTGAGTACATCCTATGGGAATTGATCCCAGGAAGCATGGTGATTACCTGCATTGTCTTGATTGGAAAAACATATGACCATGACCTGGCCCTAATGGGATTCGATCCCTGACTTAGAAAACATAGACTGGTTTCGGGGTAAGCGTAGAGCTTGACCCTAGATGTAGTTTTAATGCTTAAATTTTTGTTTGTAGGATATTGATATGTGGATTGTGACTGTATTTTTAATAAAATATCCAGCAACATGTAGTTACTCGTTTTCTGTGTATTATGTGAAGACCCAGTGTAAATGTTATGATTTACTAGAAGATGAAAACGCTTTAGCCTATATCAATTGGACATGTAATTTCTAAATAATATGTAATTATTTTCTAAATAATATGTAATTATATTATATAGTGTTTTAATCTTGCTCTAGAAAATTCCATTTTCATGAGAATTTCGATCTATGCAATGTACAGTTTGTTAAAATTGATTTTAATATTGATATTTAGTATAGATATGTTTTAGATAATTCTACGATGTATGTTTTATCATGGGATTCAATCTGTGAATGAGTTGTCTTGTCAACTCTGAATCATGACTCTATTGGTAGTAGTTTAGATTGTGCCCTATAGCTATGTATTCCTATTGTTTATTTGGAGTATTATTTATGGCATTGGGTATGTGATGTGATTTATAGACATATTTTAATTATTTCAATGTTATGTTTTATATTTTTTTTCCTGCAGAAGAAAAGCTGATGAATGTTATGTTTTATATATATGAATAAGATTTATTTATTTGTGGATCTTATGGGTATGTGGTTTTGATTACTAATGTTTTCATGATATGTCCTATGGAGATTCACTAGTGAAGCAATATGATATCACATCCATTTATATTGGGAGTTTGGATACTCTTAAAAAATTCAAAAATATATTGCCATGTATTAAGCGGTTTTAATTTGACATAATAATATAGATATTGGGGGTTATTTTATTTGGGTGAGATGCAGATTAACCTCCAAATCATGGGAAAAATTCATACCCACCTAAAACTTAAAGACCCTCCATTTTCATTTGATATTCCTTATGATCCTAATTTTTACATAAATATGATAATAGCGTGCCAATGATAATCTTGATGGAAGTCTCTTTGGATTATTGGCATTGAGAAATCCTCATTTACTAGATTATTTAGGCTTGGTTTGAATAGATGTTATATAGTTTCTCATATTTAAGTGTAAACCTCTTAATAGGAAATTTTCTCTTGGTTTGTTACATCTTACTAATTTCTATACCATCAACTTCTTTTAAATAACTTTAGTTGGATCTCTAACATTTCACCTATAGTCTTGTTGGCATCCTTTTGAAATTGGTATTGATGTGATGTCCAAAAGGTTATTGTTTCCAGTTGTTATGAATATGTAACTTTGTTACTCTTTGTCTCTGAAAATAAAACCTCTGTCTTTGAAAATAAAATCGATTTAGTTGTAACTTCATAACAGTATTCTGCTTTCGATTTTTTACCCAGTAGTTTGATTTAAAATTTTGGTTGGGTTTCCGCAACCCACAAACCGCAACCTGTAACTTGCAAGATTGCGAATTGCGGAAAGGGATAAATCAAATTTCGTTATTTTGTAATCCTGCAACCCGTTATTTTGTAATTTCCGCATCCCGCTGAATGCGGGTTGCGAGATGGTGAATAAAATATTAAATGATATATTACAAATTAATCTATAAACTGTGTAATATAATAAAGAAGAAGAAATGATTACAATTAAGAATTAAAAAAATTATAGTGAAATATTGAAAGAGAACACAAATTAATCTGTTAATGATTATTTCAAATTTTCAACAACTACCATACAATCAATCTCGCCAGTACTGTCATGATATATGTTTATGCAAAAAAAAAATGTTGTCATATATGCATTATTTTTTTGTCATTCGATCACATGAATATGTTACATTGCAATTTTTTTTCATGCCCTATTTCATTTGATAGGAAAATATAACCGTCACGCTATGGAGAGTATGCTAACTGAAGATTCTATTTCACTCTTGCTACATGGTGCTGTCAACCTATTCCCATTGGTACAAGTCTCCTCATGAAACCAAGTGAACTCACTCAACTCATCATCTATTTGGTTCTGAATTTCTATCTCAGACGGGCTTCACAAGCATGACATATTGCTTCCAACTATATATAGTAGTCTTGTAGAAACTGGACAACTAAAAGAAGGATCTATCATCAAAGTTACCAAGTGTACATGCAACAGTGTACATAGTGTAATGTATGTTTAATTTCCTTGTTGTCTTTCTCCACTTAATCAAAAAAACCTTGTTCATGCATCCAAGGTTTTTCTATCCCATTGAACTCTAACATACTTCTTCTCACAGGAGTATCGTATTGCTTGCACTCAAATTTTTCACAGTGGATGCAACAATTATTGGAGATCCTGTACCTTACCACTTACCTATACGTTCTCCCTCGCAAACTTGTTCGTCTGTTCCAGTGAATCCTAGCTCAGTAGATGAAAACCCTGCCTTTCCTACATCAACTATTCCATTCACATCACTCTCCTCTTCTAACAAAGTTTGGAACATTCAAGGCTAAGGTATTGCCAAGACAAAGCTACATGATTATGGCAACAAACGACGGCCTGGAAAAATCTTTGGATTTGATATTGTTGATGCTTCACACAATGACATACATATATATGCATTCAATGAATTGGCACCCTCTTTGGATGACCAGATACATATAGGATTATTGTACATAGTATCAAATGGCACAGTGAAAGCATCCAATCCAATTTTCAACCATTTGAAAATCCATAATGAGATTTTTTTAGGTTCCTCCTCAACCATCCAACCATGCTTAAATGAATACCCCTTAATACATTTTTGTTGCTTTAACTTTAAAACTATCGAGGAGATACAAAGTATACCTGTCAATTCCATGGTGGACCTTGTTGGCCTTGTCATTTCAATTTCTCCTACATCCACAATACGAAAAGGAGATGGTGTTGAAACTGTTAAGCACACTATTGGACTCCGTGACATGTCAGGCTATAGTATTGGTATAACACTTTAGGGAGAGCATTGCCAAATTGAAGGAGCCAAGCTTGCCAACCTGTGTGGTTTACCTACGTGTCCAGCTATAGCAATCAAAGGTGGTCATGTTACAAATTTTAATGGAAAAATTGTTGGAACTATTTCCAACACTACTATTTTTATAAACCCAATAATTGAAGACACTTCAGTTCTCCAAAAATGGTTTGATGACAATGGATTTCGTTTAGGATCACCATTGTTGAGCCAAAAGTGTAATGCCTCTCATTCTGGTTCTCATAAATTCATTACCATCAATGACTTACAAACTCTTCAATCATCTGAAAAACCTGTTTGGTACTCTCTTGTAGCAACCATCACAAATGTTGACATGGATGACTTTTATTTCCTTGCATGTCCTATTTTTTTTACGGAATACAATGCATGAAAAATATTGCCCACAAAGTTGGAGACATTTGGCATTGTGCTAAATGTGATGGAGAGTTTCTTGAATGTGACTACTGATATATACGAAAGGTTGACTTGGAAGATGTCACTAGATACCTTCATGGTGTGATAGCATTTAATGATGTTGCAAACCAACTCATGGGAATTTCTACAAAAGATCCATGTCTTCACTCAACTAAAACAAGATCACTTGATGAAATAGTGTAGAGGATCTGCAACAAAATATTAATTCTTACTCTTTTAGTTAGAACAGAGACCTTCTACGGAGTTGAACACCTAAAAGTTGTAATTGTCATGGTTGAAAACACATAAATGGCATTTTCAAATGGACAGATAAATATATACATTTTTTCAGCTTGATACTTAACCATTCTTCTTTGTTTATAATGAATTCTATCAATTATTAATTTTAACTCCTTGTTTCTTTGTTCAACATAGAAGGGTATTTTTTTAACTCTCGTATAGCACCACTTGTTTGCAGTCTCATACTTCCAATGTACAAGCTATCACTTACCATTTATTATGCAAATTTTTGATAAAACCTATATGGTAGTTTTTAAATACAATACTATTTTGCTATTATGTTTTTTATAAAATGGACAACTTTGTTCTCTTGTTTCTGAGCACAAATTTTCATTACTTTGTACATAACAATAATTACAGTTACGTTTTTTTCATATATACTTTCTCACACTACACTTTGATCTTCTATATTGTTGTTTTCTTACAATTATCAAGCTACAACTTGAAAAAAAAAAATTACTCCAATTATATTATTTTAAGCTACATTCTTACTTTCCCATATGCAATGAATTAACGTTTGTTTTTTATCTTCTTCTTTATATCCATATAGTTTGTAGTTAATATATATACAAATTGTGTCGCTTCCAACAATCAAAGCTTCTAAGTGTTTAACAAGTTTACAAATTTCTTGTAGGCATTATGCCAAATCATTAAAATGAACAAGCCAATGCATGAAGAAGAGTTTTATACGCACAAAACAGAGATAAAAACAACAAGAAACAACGTCTTCTTTACAGATTTGCTCGTCTACCTATAGATATGTCTTCTTCAATTTCTCTTGTGGAACCTGCTGAGTCAGCTTCACTTCCATCTCCTATGCCAAATCCATTGAAAAACCACCTCATTGATGCACATCAACAGTTTCGTAAAAAAATGGACCAACTAGCTAATATGCATGTTTGCTCGATTTGCAAAGAATGTTACCCTGGTATTGTAACAATAAATTTCCATGGTTCATACGCTTGTTCTTGTTGTATTTTAGAACGAAAAGGCCATTGCTTTTCATTGGAAAAAAATATGGATTCAGGCAACCAACCAGTTGTCCTTGCATTGCTTACACAGGTTGAAGAAATGCTCATTAGTCATGCTAACCCAATATTGCAAGTGACACATGCTCATGGTGGTCAATATAAATACTCTGGCCATACTATTTGCTTCCCCCAAGACATTTCCAATATTGCCACATACCTACCGCATTTAGTATCAGAACTCGACATCCTCATTGTTCGGAAATGTAATTCTACAAACAATCCATATGAACTGTTTGTTAGTTGAACACATGTTCTTACTGCCCTTCAATTCAAAATGGCAAACGAACCATACTACAAGGATGTACAAGTCAACCCAATTACATTATATTCTTTGCCTCTTATTCTAGCAGACATTTCATCTTTGATTCCGCATCTTAATAGCAATGCTACATTATCTCAACTGCAAAGCTTGTCCTATAGAGATCAACCACCAAATTCATTTGAACCCTATGAATTGTATTCCTCATCATTTATTTCAACACAAACTAATGCTAGAACTGAGGTTGAAGAAATTAGACAGTTGTTACACATACCAAATATCCCACTACCAACTTCCATTGATTGGCCGCCTATAGAAATGTCCCCTATCAATGAGTACAACACAGAAGGCCTTCTTTCCATGGCTTTTCCAACTTTGTTTCCCACAGGTACAACGATGTTATTACAACCATGCATTCATGAGGTTGATATGCACGAATATGCACTTCACCTCATTCACTATCATGACAACAGATTTGGCCAACATCCTCGCTTCCGATACTACATATAAAATCTAATTATGCATCATCGAAGTAATGATACTACCTCTGTTTTTGTCAAAAAAAATATTGAAGATACACTACCTCCCATAGTACTTGAGCTTGTCAACCAATTGCAAGACATGCCTAATGAGAAAATTGGTGAGCCGGTTGCAAGATTTGGGTCTTCATTACGTGGAACATGTTCGTATTGGAAAAAAAGTAGAGTTGAACCGACAAATATGATCAATCAACAAGGTACACTAACGTTCTTCTTCACCCTTAGTGCAGCTGACACAAAATGGCCATATTTGCATGCTCTAATGCCTGCTAAACGTCCTAGTGGTTTAGCTCAAGACTATCAATGGAAGATTCAAAACATCATATCAAATCCACATATTAAATCACAATACATGCAGAATAGATTTAAAACATTTCTTGAATAGGTGCTTCAAAAAGGTTTTCATATAACAGATTATTGGTGCAGGTATTATACCATCTATTCCTTCCTATTTTTCTCTTGGAATTTTTCACTTTATACAATTTATTTCCAATATATGCTTTTTGCTCCCATGTAGATATGAATGGAAGTATAGAGGATCCACACACAGTCATGGTTTTATTTGGTTAGCAAATGCACCAAATATGGACACGTTAGATTGGGAAGACGATGTTGTAGTTGAAGCTACAAAAAAACAAATTGACACACATCTGACAGCTTTGGAATCCTCATAATTCCTAGTTGTCCACATCTGGGTCGTGCCATTCTACTACAAATGATCCATGCAATCTTCCATCACCATCAATATTTGCATCAAAACTCAGCTGACTATGAAGAACTTGTCAATTTTGTTAAAAGGCACACCAAATGTTCAGAGTCAACTTGCCTTCGCAAAAATGGAACATCTATTCAATGTCAATATGGTTTTCCATATGAGATACAAGCTACTTCTTCATTATTCATTGATCCAAATGGACAAAAAACCTACAATCCTTCAAGAAATGATCCCCTTCTAAATATTCACAACCCTGCCATGCTTTCAATCTAGAGGGATAATGTTGATTGCCAACCTGTTCTTTGTAAACATGTTGTTCTCAAATACATTTCAAAGTATGCATCAAAATTAGAGCCAAAATTAGAAACCTACCATGCAATTCTCTCTCGCCTTGCACATGTTGCACCAAGTGACAGCTCCATTCTTCATCCAATCAAACAATTTCTTGCACAAACAGTTGCAGAAAGAGACATTAGTGTGTTACAGAGAGAAATTCCTATTCCTTGGCGTACCAAAATAGATAGCTTGACTCCATCAATCAATCATTTCCAATATGCAATAGAAATCAAATATCTAACACTAAAGGATCAGACCTCGTACCTTATTCCAGAGGGTTGAAGTAGATCCTCGTTGAGCTTTCCAACTTTAGCTTGAATTGATGAATGACTTCCTCAACAACAACTAAACAAGACAAGAATACTATATATTGGTGTTATATCTATTCTAGCATATATAATCAATAATGTATAAGCATTTGAAATCATCCATGGATAAAATATTCATTCAAACATACATTATTGGACAGGAAAATATATTTCTATTAATATAAAATCAGAGATTACAATGAATACAACCTCTGTCGGCACGTCTGCGAATCGGAAAAACTGAATCCCCCACTTGGGCCTCCAACACCTCAATCCTCCATCTTTCGATAGCAAGCTCACAAGCAAAAAGGCAAGCTTGGGAAGAACACCAAAGTTCTCCAAGGGACAAAGGGATGCAGACTCAAGAACAAGTTTCGGCAACAATGGACTATAGTTTCTTTGCTCTCAATTCTCTTATGCCTTCAATGTATCCAAAGAGTTCCTTATATAGCTTTTCAAAGGGGTAATGAAAGGTCGAATCCGAGCGATCTCAAGGCATATGGGAGGCCAGGAGTCAAGTGAGTCGGATCCATGTTAAGGAAAACTCCAAAAGGATTTGTATTTTGCATACATCCCGATGTACACGGTTTTAGGAGTCAAACCCGCGTATATACGCAATAAGGGGTTTAAAATTCGCATATAGAAATTTTCACATGTTTATAGGGATGGTCTAGGAAACATCAAAGCACAAAAAATGGTCCAAGGGGTCTAATAAGTCTACAGAGGGACAGGGGAAGGCCATACAAGTGTGATTCACCTGGTGTGGTAAAATCAGCTATAACATATGCCCCCTAAGGTGTGAGGTCAAAGGGGTCATACGATGACTGAAATACATTATAATTCCATCCCAGAAGTGGAGTGATGAAGGATCCCAAATGGAAGACAAGCCACCCAATCAGCATAGTACAACGATACAACTCTGCACATAACTGCAAATACATATAGCAGTCCCAGATACATAAGAGTACAATGGCCATGAATAGGCATGATACCAAATATCACATAACTAGTCATCGCCACGTACAATATACATAGATCAGAATATCAATGATGAAGATATACAAAGGATCATGATCTCCATAATGGCTGAATATATACAATGGATCAAGATCTCCATAATAGCTGGAAATGTCTGACATATACTGGAATCAAGTCATGAGAGCTGAAATCTCATGAACACTGGCACGATCAAGGAGGTAGCATATTAGAGATGACACCAATTTGGAAGGTATTCTACACAAACTTCTACGAGTACATGTCCTACTATGTGAATAGAGGTGTCGAGGTCGAACATAGTAGTCCATCATCTGATTACCAGTCATTGATGTATACTGTTAATAGATGTGAGATCACCCACCGATAATGAAAATGGGAATCAAGGTACTAGAGTGCAAACTAACAAGTGTGAATAAATGTGTTGAGTTAGAACACTTGAGAGGATCCATCAATCAGGGGACATTTATGAATTCCCAAAAACTGTCGATGGCAAGAGAACTTGCCACTAATGACCGCAAGTCTCAAGGCACTCAAAAATGACTCTAGATTCCAATCCCAGAATAAATGATCTGAAGTCGATGGGATGAAATCTGCTGGAAGGAGGGAATTAAGGTATCCCCCATCATCCAACATGAGGTACTCAGCAAAGCTGTATAATGTGGAAGGACTCGATCATAAGGTGCACAAACCAATAACTATACCGGAAATGGCCGACACACAAAGTCGAGATAACTGAGGAATGGTTGACTCAGGTTTCAACCTCCTTTGAACAAGAGCATAATGACGAATGGTGACTAAATAAAGGAAGCATAGACTCGATATATAAAACTTGGACATCTCTGCAACACAGGAGGCATCGATAGAGGCTCCATGTGGACTGGAAGCTTAATTAGTCGGTGGAGATAAAATTAGATGAAACAATTACAGCTCCTGAAGGAAAACTATAAACCCAACCAATGGATGTGATATGCAGTGCTCTGTTCGAAGGCGACACGACTCGACAGCTGCCAAAAGATAACATCTTTCCTTGTTCGGCTTTTTGGTTTTTTGATTTTTTGGACTTTTTCAAATATTTAAAAAGCTTGAAAAAGAATAAAACTGCTTTATAGTTACAGACTAGGAGGAGACGAGTGTCATATGGGAAACCAAACTAGTTCCAAGCAGTGGAACATACATATGCTCAATGCAAGGATACATGTGTAGGATAGCGACACTCGGGGGAAAATCCCCTCCCGGTAAAAATAGGGAATCAAGCTGCAAAAGATATATAAAATGGCTCTGCATGGCTAGACATGAGACGAGCTCAAGCTATATGGCTGAAACTCATTGTTAGGGAAGTCCATGTAAGGATCAATAAGGCAGGAAAAGCTCATGATAATACAACTACAGCTTGACATAAGGGAGTCCTGAGGGAAATAGGCCAACAAAAGATCAAGTGGAGTATGAAGCTCTTGCGAAATGTTATGGCAATACTATACAATGGACTCCCACACCCTAAGGGACAAAATGTCAGCATGGGCACCAAATTCAAATAAGGCACTAACTAGGGTACCCATGTAAGGTCAAGCTCTACCACTCATATCATACCACTCCTAAAACAACAAGAAGGTTCCGTGACATAATAGAGTGGGTTCGTACCTAAGGCTATAATGAAACGGTCATAAGGTCATGCAAAATGCAAACGGTTATGAAACCTAACCTATATGCTAGTTTGGACATGATACCTAAAATTGGCATGAACGGGTCAATTCAATGGCTGAAACGACACTCAAAAAGGTCTCCTACATCATAAATTAGTCCAAAAACGGTCCAAAAGGATTAGAAACGGTCCAAACTATAGGAAAGGGGGTAAAAATTATAAAAAATTTGAAAATTTTCTATAAATAGTAAAAAATTCAAAACATTATAAAACATTTGAAATTTTTACCCATTTGAGCTTAGAACTTCAACAGCGAATTCCAAGAGATCCAATCGGCGGAATCCACTACCGTTTTTTCTAGGTACTTACCCATGCTCTACTCTTTCATTTTGATGCAAATTTTGTCAAATTCCATGGTGTATTTAGCATTCTAGGCCATTCTAAGATAGGTGCCATGGCCCACACGAAAATCGAGGGTTTTTCTGCGTATAGGGCTAGATATACGCGGAAAATGCCCTCACAGTGGGGTACATATGTGGTTGTCTGGAAAATAGTCGCGTATGCAGCTGCGATCAATGTTTTTTAAGTATTCTAATGGAAAAAACTCAAATTTTATGTGCAGGATGGTCCTAGAATGGAGAGAACGTGAACATGGTGATGTAGAAGAGGGAGTAAGGGTAGATCTAATGCCTCAACAAGCGTCACATGCATGTGGGATTTACAAATTTTGGTGTCTTAGTGGCTTAAGGGCCAAAACAAGACTATTGCATATGTTAGTGGACTACTGGGATCCAGAGAAAGAGTCGTTCAGATAGACGAGATGTCCCTCGCCATAGAAGTGGAGGACATATACTTTATTACTAGACTTTCCTGACGGGGGGAAGTGGTGAACCTACACTCTCGCGGGATCGGAGGTGGCCTGACTATAGATGAGTAAATTGTGGTGTATTGCTATCCAGACATAAAGAAGGTGGGGAGTCAGATCCCAACTAACTCCATATAGGTGCTGGGCCTAAAGGCCATCCTACTGACACTGGACAGGATAGCAGGCATGGCTTCACTCCACCAGGCCTCATGGCCTCTGATGGTCTATGTAGTGGAGTGCATGAGACCCAAGGTATACGATTGGAGCACTGCGCTACTGGGAAACATGAAACACCAACTTAGTGAGTGCAAGATGGGAAGAGTGCAAAACTTTGGTTTCAGTAGCATACTGAGCATGTTTTTCTTTGAGCGTGTTCCAGGATTGAGCCCTAGAGTTGACGTTCCTCTACACGGGGTTCGAGATCCTGCACAACGGCGATGGGTGGATGCGATGCACAAACTGGGTGGAGGTAGGGTGTCCAACCCCTATCCAACTGATTTCTTTCCATGGTGGTGATGACAGATAGTTGCCACCGATGACTACCCCTATGCGGGGATAGATTTTCAGGGAGACCTAGACATGCCGCTACTACCAGGATCGGCATACGGTGACATAGGTAATGAATCTCGACCCTCTTTTTAAAATTTTTTGAGTTATTTAATTATTTTGTGTTTTCTGATTATGTGGAATCAAAAGACATGTTTTTGGGTGACAATACATAGTGACATCTACCATATGTATGAAAATGTGGGACCACGGTGGCCTGAAGGCTTCCCTCGTCATAGACGGAGGGGAAGAGGAGACGATATCACGGGGGTGGATGCAGAGTGGACGCTCCAAAGCATTCATAACAACTTCATGAGACTGACACACAGAGTACCCATGGTGCAAGTCGGGGACTTGCCTGAGGCCATGTAGCGCCAGGTGGTGGGTGTACCATGAGCATGGGTGTGGCTATTTTGATGGCTAGCTAGAGCCATAGTGACATTCCACAATCACAAACCCCCCTCCTCCTCCACAGGCTTATATACCTAGGAGTGATACATTTTGTACTACCATGTATTGTATTTTGGTGGCTCGAGAGCCCCATTTTTGTATTATGACACTATGTATTACCACATTTTGGATGTTTATAAAAACTTTTATGATGATCGGTTTATTTATTTACATGTGTAAAAATTTATGTTTGTCATGAGAATATTGTGTATGAAACAAATTCCAATCTAACACGTAGTTAGCATATGAGTCAACAACTTGATTATTAATTCTTGGAATATGTAAGTATGTTATATTGTCAAATTGTCGTTCTAATAATCTCACACGTAAGAATCATCTTAATAATGTTGGATCTATAACATGGTACAAATCATTAAGTTATGACACTACTAACTTCGAATCAAGACGTACCTCAAGAGAGAGAACTCCATGTAAAATGGAATCCCGTAGAAGCTCAATAACGGCACTATACTCAGCAACATTGTTTGAAGATGGCCATAAACATATGCCTCCTGAAGACAATACCTGACCCATAGGAGTATAAATCACCCAAGTAGAAGAGGTTGAGTGTTGAGTGTGACGGCTCGCACCATCCACGAATCCTATGAAGGTGGAATATTCCATTGACATCTGCCAAAAGAAATGGAAACTAATAACAAACCCAATCACCATAAGAAAAAGACCTACCTATGAAAAACTGTACAATAATATACAATAACTAGCCTTGGCTGAAAATCATGCATAGTACTTTTTGAGATAGAGCCCATTTCTAGGCTCCGCCAAGGTTGTTCCCTCATAAGCCACTAACTCATAAGCGCCCTTCTCTAACACATGATTAACGACGTAAGGACCACGCCACACGGGGTTAAACTTTCCAACCCGCAAGGTTTCTTTCGGTTGATCCCACAAAAGGACCAAGTATCCCTCACTAAACCTCCTTGGATGGACAAACTCATCATACTGGACCTTTATGCGATGCTTATTTACTTCTAGAGCCACCAAGGCATCTTGACGCTGCTCATCAAGTTGCTCAAGGTGGACCAAATGCTCCTCCAATGGGGAAGTGTCTGGTAAGAGCTCTATGGATATCTTCAAAGAGGGAATCTCACACTCAACCAGCAATACTGACTCCACTCCATGTACAAGTTGATATGGAGAAAAACCCATGGAAGTATTAACATCGGTTCAATAAGCCCACAAAGAAGGATATAACATAATGTGCCAATTATTCTTGCTTTGTGCGATGGATCGTTGGAGAATGGATTTGAGTGATTTGTTTACTACTTCTACCTGTCCATTTTCCTGAGGGTAGTAAGAGGAGGAATGCTCTTGTTTATACCCTAACTTTGATGTCAACTCTTCTATCATACGATTCTGAAAGTGTGAGCCATGGTCAGTGACAAGCTCTTTTGGAATCCCAAACCGAGTAATAATCTGGTTGAATACAAAGTGTGCAGCTGTCTGACCATTGGATTTAACTGTGGGCATAGCCTCAGCCCATTTCATGAAGTAGTCGACAGCCACTATGATATGATGATGCCCCCCAGCTGAAGCTGGGTTGCAATCCATATAATCTAGCCCCCACTTAGTGAAGAGACTGGCGGTGATTATGGGATGTAATGGGGCAGGTTTTGAGTGCATATTGCATGCAAACACCTGGCAAGGATGGCACCTCTTGACCGCATCTACACAATCCTTAAAGATCAACGGCCAGAAATAACCCATTCTTAAGATTTTTTGGGCTGTAGAAAGCTTAGATAGATGACAACCACACGCCCCTCCATGGCAATCATTCAGCACTACCTCAGCCTCTTCATGATTTAAACAACATCGTAAAATGGAATCTACCCCACGGCGGTACAAAGTGTTATCCATTATGAGGTAATTCTTAGACACGTGACGTAACCGTCGTTGTTCATCCCGTGAGAGGTGAGTAGAGACCTTCAATGTTTGTAAATATATAATGATATCCTCATACCATGGGTCTAAAGTTGAGATTAAGAAGATGTGCTCATCGATAAACGTATCTTCACAAACCAACTCCTCAGCCTAGCTTGGGAAATCTGATATAAGCTCCGCAAAAATTAACGATTTCTTCAATTTTGTCGAAACAAACTCGAGATCGAATTCTTGCAAGATGACAATCTATTTATTATATTTTCCCCCAATCATCCTTCAAGTGAGTACGAATTGAAATGGATTGACATGGGCTACAACAAAGGTCTGGCGAAGGAGAATATAATGTCTCAACTGTTGAACCGCATGTACAGTAGCTAAGGAAAGCTTCTCAGCATGGGAATAACAGATCTCCGTGTCAATAATATTTGGGCTCAGATAGTATATGACATGCTCTTGGAGCTCCTCATCCTCTTGAACCAAAACCATATCAATCGTCTCCATGGACGTTGCCACATAAAGTAGAAAATCACAGCTATAGTCTGGGGGACTAATCACCAGGGCCGATGCTAGGGCTCGCTTGAGCGCATCGAAGGACTCCTAGGATCGCTCATCCCAACAAAAGGTGGTGTCCTTCTTCAAAAGATGCATGAAGCCTCTAGTCAAATTGGTAAAATTGACAACAAATATCCGTAAGAAGTTTTCCATGCCTTGAAAACATTGAAGATGACGAATGTTTTTCGGGGGAGACAACTAAAGTATTGCCTCAACCTTCAAAGGGTCGACTCTTATACCCTGTTTAGAAATGACGAATCCTAATAAGCGACCAGACTTCACACAAAATATGCACTTGTGAGGATTCAATCTGACCAAATAATGGCAGCACCTTTCGAATACCAATCTCAAATGATAGGAATGACGCATTCTCATACGAGAATGAGCAGCAAGGTCATCCAAAATTAGTTCAATAATCGATTTGAGATCATGGAAGATCAAGGTCATAGCCCGCTGAAAAGTAGCTCCAGCATTCTTAAGGCCAAAAGGCATTTTTCGATATGCAAAAGTTCCCCAAGGACAAATAAATGCAGTCTTATGTTGGTCCTCTAGTTTAATTTGTATCTGATTGTATCCAGAAAATCCATCCATAAAAGAAAAAACCTCACTACCCATACACTCATCCAAAATCTGATCGATAAATGGTGTGGGAAAATTGTCCTTAGGACAGGCACAATTCAAATCATGGAAATAAGTACATATGCGGATCGCTCCCTGCTTCTTATCAACCAAAACAGGGTTTGAAACCCACTCTATCAAGGGAACAGGATAGATAAAACTGGCTTTCAGCAGTTTCTCTATCTATGCCTTAATCGCGGGTGCTTTCCTAGGATTCACTGCACGCAAGCGTTGTCGAACATGCTTAGCATTGGGATAAGTCTTAATCTCGTGTTCAATAATGCGAGGTTTAATACCTGGCATTTCATCGTAAGACCAAGAAAAGATATCATGAAATTCTTTAAACAGCTTGGTGTATTCTTGAATCTTAGCATGGGAACATTCTGCCCCAATATAGACATTCTCTATCCTGCCAGGATCGCAAGAGATATTGATAGGAATCGTTGGAGATATATTTGGCATGTTCCCATCGTCCATCAGACCAGGAGAGCTTAATGGAACCATGGGACTACCAATTCTCTCACTAAGAACCTCCTTAAAGTCCTCACACTCCAACCGGTCAAGCTCAGGAAGAAACTAACATCTATGATGTAACTCTTCCCATGGTGGCTCAGCTCCCAACATGGCCTCAATAATCACTTCGTCTGAAGGAAAAACACTATCAAGGTAGTCATGTGCATGAGAAGACTGAACTGCCCATGTAGGCAGCACATACAGGTCCTCCTCCTCCATTCGCGAATAGGAAGGACTAGGCTCTACAACACATCCAATATTAGCTTGATAAACTACCATAGTTGCAGGCTGACACGTCTGTCACGATGGGCTCAATCGAAGTATTCAGTGTAGGAAGAATCCAAGGATCCTCCATATGACTCGTGCAAAAGACATCGATCTCATAGATGTTGAAGTCTCACCAGAACAAGACCCTATCATGAGGATAGGTGCAGAACAACTAAAGCTTCCCATGAGGGATGGATACATGCCCACCCCCACACTCCCAATTGCCGGCTGAGATTTCTCTACAATCGGGATCAAAGCTCCCGAAGATGCGGTAACCGACAGATTCTTGAATGACGTTTGATCAATCATAACTATCTTCCCATTAAATGGAAAGCATACAATGCGAAATAGTGAAGAAGCTACGACTTGCATACTATACATCCAATTCCTACCTAGCAAGAGATTGTAGCTAAGGGGCGCATCAACCGCCTCGACCTCTATCACAATAGTCTTTCCTCCCAAACGGACCTTAAGGGAAGGAAGGATCTCGTGTGACCTAAACAATCTCCCATCAAATGCAGTTAATATGGTCATAGATTTATACAACTCAGGGGAACCTAAACCCTTCCAACATGATAAAGACATCACAAAAGCAGTAACACCTTCGTCAATCACAGTGCGCTTGATGGTCATGTTGAGACATTCTACATGAATCAAAAGAGACACATAGTAAGGAAAGCGAGGCTGAAGTCTTGTGGTTTCAAATTTAATCACGGAGGAAGAATCATCATCATTGACACCAAGGGTAGAAAGAAAAGCCTTCCTTTGCGAAGGACAACTCTGAAGTACTTCTAGTGCAGACATCGCACAAGGAGTGTGGCCCAAATCCTCGACAATAGAATAGTTTTGGGCAGCTCAGGCATTAGGATTGTGCCCCAAATGCTTAAGAACTCCCTTAGGAATGCAAGGTGCAACTTCAAGTTTATCCACAATTTTTTCAATACGCAAAGGAGTCCCTGGTGTATTAGGTTCCTTTCCTAGGTTGGGTTGTGACGAACCATAGTCCTTCGCATGGGTCACAACTTTTGCAGCACGTACCATGTTAATGCAACCATGACCACTACCCTCCGGTGGATCTTGATCACCACCAGAGTGATCATGGGTCCTCGAGTTCATGTTTTGATTGTGAGGTAAAGGGTTAGTCCGCACAGCTGGGCCATGCGCTAAGAATCTCGAGGCTTCATCGATACGAGAGCACAAGTAAGTGAGGTGATCTTCCTTACACAACTTGCAAGCAAATTTAACCTTACGTTTAGCTTACTTGTCCCCCCCATCATTATGGGTGTTCTTGTCATTATTATTATCATTTTCATTCCTATTCCCACCCTTACAATTGTTCTTACCCTTCTTTTTATTCCTTTCAGGTTGCTGGTTACCCTTCTGGTCCGACGATTGCACTGAAAGCACACTCGCCATTTGCGTGGGTTGAGATGAAGTCGTGGCTTGTCCCAAAGCATATTGGTTGATTGATAATTGACTGACTTGTTTCGCAACCGAATCCATAGGTTTAGCACTTGCAAAACCAACAATGCCATCGACATGTGGTCCAGGTTTAACTTTGGGGTCGAAACTAGAACACAGAGCATTAGTAATGATCTCATATAACAAACTGGATTGAGCATAAATCAAATCCAGTTCCTGCACCCTAAAAATGGCTTGTTCCTCATTTTGCACTCCGAATGTAGAAACATCCTTCGCTATATAAGGCAATAACAACTTAAAGAACCATTCGAGGAGGAATTTCGGCGGTATAAAGGCTTTAATCAACCTCTTCTGTCTACGCCAATCTTGGATATGATCTGACCTATGTGTGGCTTTATCCTGTCGAAATGTCAACAAGAGTTTTGTACCAACTTCATAATGCACTAGTAGCTAGAAGTGGTTAATAAAATTCATCGCTAGGTCATCGAACAAAGCGAATGCCCCCCTAAGTATCTCTATATACCATTTCGCGGCAGGCCCTATAAGGGTGCATTGAAACAGCCTTAAACAGATCAAATCCTGGTGTAAGGAAATTGAAGAGCACCATAGGTGAAAGGTAGTAACATGTTCTCCCGGATCCTCTCCCATTTTTCCCTCGAAATTGGGTATGTCCAAGGGAAGCTTAGTAGGGACAGCCGGCCAAGCCGAGTCATAAGCTACAAGATCGTTTGTCAATCTCGACAAGTCAAGAAGATTTAGTGTTGCGAGGAAAGAGAGCCTAGGATGAGTAGGTCGATGGACCGCTCCCTAATAGTTCTGATTCACATAGGTCTGGTTACCATAATCACCATGGCCTTTGCCATAGTGCCATCCTCCCATTTGACCCATATAGGGTGGCATGGAAGCACCATATTGTGGTGTACCTTGACTATGAGGAGCTACAAAGCCATAATTTGGAGAGTAAGCAGGTTGTTGGTACTCATACCCATAAGGTGAAGAACCCTATCCATACTGCATCTCATAATAAGGTCCATAAGTCATCGCATGAGATGTCCCATGAGACACTCTGTAAGTATGAATATACGCTCCGAAAGTAGGAATATACATTCTGGAAGTAGGAATATATGCTCCAGAAGTAGTAATATGACCTCTAGAATTATGAACACAACCTCTCGAAACAACGAGCGGTACTTGAACTTGAGACACAACTGTTTTAGTAACAGCAGTGCGGACTTGACTTGTAGCAACATTCTGGCCCAAAGGACCACATGAATGAGGTGGAGGGTGAACATTCAAATAACTAGGGATAGAGGACGAAGAGACCTGTGTAATTATGTACGTGTTGTTCCCTATAGTCACTCGTCTTGGATCTGGTATCCTAATAGGATCACTAGCCCTAGGCCTAGGAGGAATATGTGATGTAGCTTCCACCGCCAGGATGGAAGGTGCAATGTGACTTGTGCTCCTAACCTCTCTGCATGGTAAGGAATGAGAGTGCCCCTAGGCATAGTGTTAGGATAAAACTCTGACTCGACATGAAATGCCAAATCATGTGTGGGAAAACCAGACATACCAAAACTACCATAACTAGTGCTCGCAGGTTCAAAATGAGTCTCATCATCTTCTAGCATTCCGTACAGGCGATGCATCAATGGACGATCAACACTAGAGTAAGTAGGTCCATCATGAAAAGTACCTATCTCATAAATTACAGGACCTAACTCAATCAAATTAGGTGAAGGATCATAGTTAGGAGTAAACTCCCCATCTTCCACTTGAATGGGAGAAGGTGGTTCAGGAATACCTTCAACATGGTCTCCCATCGTGTGTGAATCAATGTGAGAAGTAGTCCACCTAGACTATATGTCACTCTCTCTCAAAGGAGGAGGAATGTAGAAGGTGGAAGTCCCACTAAATGACAAGAACGGCGAGGCACCACACCCGAATCCACAATGACTTAAAAAATATAAAAGACTCTCTATCTATGCAAACCCTAAGCAAGCTAACGTGCATAGATCATACACAAATAAAATCTAAAGCCAAACATAAGAAATCAAGGGTAGGATAAATGAGCTCCTGAATGAAGCAGGTATGTCTCACCTAGGAGAGGATTCAGACTCCCATACACAACAAGCGGAGGTACGTAACCAATTATTGTGGCCCTCAGCTTCAACATGTAAAGCGACTGTGTTTTCTGACCCCAACATGGCCAGGACACCCACAGAATAACCCCTGCAGAGTACCCCCTCGATATCCCAGGTAAGGCCACTAAGGTCACCTCAATATAATCAATGCTCAGGAAGACAGTCGCAGGTGGTATTGACCGTATGAGCAGGGTAGCAAAGCCCAAAACTCTCAAAAGAGCCCCTAGATATGAATACAATCCTAGAAATATCTTCGATGCTACTCAGTTATGACTAGGGATCATCCCAATCAATAACTGCTCACACTGCCTCGTGCTTAACTCCCTTTTGAGAGGAGGATCCTAAGAAACACTGGTTATACCAAGGAATTTCACACACTCACCTGGACAGACACATACATGTTGTTGTTTAGTGGTCTTGGAGAATTTACTCACAATGAACTATTCCAAGACCCTAAAACCTAATCTTGTTGGTGAACCCTATCTTCCTACTGAAACCGAATTTTTTCACTTCTCCCATCTTGCACTCACTAAGCTGTTGTTTCATGTTTCCTAGTAGCGTAGTGTTCCAATCATATACCATGGGTCTCATGCACTCCACTACATAGAACATCAGAGGCCGTGAGGCCTTGTGGAGTGAAGCCAAGCCTGCTATCCTGCCTAGTATCAGTAGGATGGCCTTTAGGCCTAGAACCTGTATGGAGTTAGTTGGGATCTGACTCCCCACCTTCTTCGTGTCTGGATAGTAGTACACTGCAATGTACTCATCTATAATCAGGCCACCTCCGGGCCCACGAGAGCGTAGGTTCACTACTTCCCCACATTGAGAAAGTCCAGTAATAAAGTATATGTCCTCCACTTGCATGGTGAGGGACATCCCATCTATATGGAACGACTCTATGTCTAGATCCTAGTAGTCCACTAACATCTACAATAGTCCTGGTTTGGCCCTTAAGCCACCAAGACACCAAAATTTGTAAATCCCACATGCACGTAACACTTCTTGAGCCATTAGATCTGCCCTTACTACCTCTTCTACATCACCATGTTCATGTTCTCTCCATTCTAGGACCATCCTGCACATAAAATTTGAGTTTTGTCCATTAGAATACTTAAAAAACATTGACTGCAGCCACATACGGGACTGTTTGCCAAACAGCCACGTATGTACGTGAGTGTGAGGGCGTTTTTTGCGTATATCCAACCCTATACGCGGAAAAACCCTCGATTTCCATGTGGGCCATGGGGCCTATCTTAGAATGGCCTATAATGCTAAATACACCATGGAATTTGACAAAATTTGCATCAAAATGAAAGAGTAGAGCATGGGTAAGTACCTAGAAAAAATGGTAGTGGATTCCTCCGGTTGGATCTCTTGGAATTCACTGTTGATGTTCTGAGCTCAAATGGGTAAAAATTTCAAATGTTTTATAATGTTTTGAATTTTTTACTATTTACAGAAAATTTTCAAGTTTTTGAAAATTTTTACCCCCTTTCCTATAGTTTGGACCATTTCTAATCCTTTTGGACCATTTTTGAACTAATTTATGATGTAGGAGACCTTTTTGAGTGCCGTTTCAGCCATTGGATTGACCTGTTCGTGTTGATTTCAGGTATCATGTCTAAACTGGTATATAAGTTAGGTTTCATAACCGTTTGCATTTTGCATGACCTTATGACCATTTCATTATAGCCTTAGGTACGAACCCACACTATTTTTTCACAGAACCTTCTTGTTGTTTTAGGAGTGCTCTGATATGAGTGGTAGAGCTTGACCTTACATGGGTACCCTAGTTAGCACCTTATTTGCGTTTGGCGCCCATGCTAACATTTTGTCCCTTAGGGTGTGGGAGTCCATTGTATAGTATTTCCATGACATTTCGCAAGAGCTTCATACTCCTCTTGATCTTTTGTTGGCCTATTTCCCTCAGGACTCGCTTATGTCAAGTTGTAATTTCATTATCATGAGCTTTGCCTACCTTATTGAGCCTTACGCCGGCTTCCCTGACATTGAGTTTCAGCCATATATCCCGAGCTTGTCTCATGTCTAGCCATGCAGAGCCATTTTATATATCCTTTGCAGCTTGATTCCCTACTTTTACCGGGAGGGGATTTTCCCTCGAGTGTCGCTATCCTACACATGTATCCTTACATTGAGCATAGGTATGTTCCATTGCTTGGAACTACTTTGTTTTCCCATATGACACTTGTCTCCTCCTAGTCTGTAACTATAAAGCAGTTTTATTCTTTTTCAAGCTTTTTAAATATTTGAAAAAGTACAAAAGAAATCAAAAAGTAGGACAAGGAAAGATGTTATATTTTGGAAGCTATTGAGTCATGTCGCCTTCGAAAAGAGCACTGTATATCACATCCGTTGGTTGGGTTTATACTTTGACTTTAGGAGCTGTACTCATTTTTCTGAGTTTATCTCCACTGACTGGTTAAGCTTCCAGTCCCCATGGAGCCTCTGTTGATGCCTCCTGTATCACAAAGATGTCCCAGTTTTATATATCAAGTCTATGCTGCGTTTATTCAGTCACCATTCGTCGTTATGCTCTTACTCGAAGGAAGTTGAAACTTGAGTCGACCATTCCTCAGTTATCTTGACTTTGCATGTCGACCATTCCTGGTACAGCTACTCGTTTGTGCAACTTATGATTGAGTCCTTCGACATTATACAGCTTTGTTGAGTACCTCATGTTGGATGATGGGAGATGCCTTAATTCCCTCCTTCCAGCGGATTTCATCCCATCGACTTCAGATCATTTATTCTAGGATTGGAATCTAGAGTCATTTTTTAGTGCCTTGAGACTTGTAGTCATTAGTGGCAGGTTCTCTCACCATCGATAGTTTTTGGGAATACATCAATGTCCCCTGATCGATGGATCCTCTCAAGTGTTCGACATCAACACATTTATTCACACTTGTTAGTTTGCACTCTAGTACCTTGATTCTCATTTTCATTATCGATGGGTGATCTTGTGTCTATTAAAGGTAACATCAATGACCGGTAATCAGATGATGGACTACTATGTTCGACCTCAACATCTATTCACATAGTAGGACATGTACTAGTAGCGGTTTGTGTAGAAGACCTTCCAGATTGGTGGCATCTTTTATATGCTACCTCCTTGATCGTGCCAGTGTTCATGAGATTTCAGCTCTCGTGACTTGATTCCAGTATATGTCAGACATTTCCAGCTATTATGGAGATCTTGATCCATTGTATATATTCCGCCATTATGGAGATCATGATCCTTTGTATATCTTCATCATGGAGATTCTGATCTATGTATGTTGTACGTGGTGATGACCACTTATGTGATATTTTGTATCATGCCTATTCATGGCCATTGTACTCTTATGTATCCGGGACAACTATATGTATTTGTAGTTATGTGCAAAGTTGTATCATTGTACTATGTTGATTGGGTGGTTGGTATTCCATTTGGGATCCTTCATCACTCCACTTCTGGGATGGACTTATAATGTATTTCGGCCATCGTATGACCCCTTTGACCTCACACATTAGGGGGCATCTGTTATAGTTGATTTTACCACACCAGGTGAATCACACTTGTATGGCCTTCCCCTATCCCTCTACAGACTCCTTAGACCCCCTGGACCATTTTTTGTCCTTTGATGTTTCCTAGACCATCCCTATAAACATGTGAAAATTGCTATACATGACTTTTAAACGCCTTATCGCATATATACACGGGTTTGACCCCTAAAACCATGTACATCGGGATGTGTGCAAAATCCAAATCCTTTTGGAGTTTTCCTTGACATGGATCTAAATCACTTGACATCTCGTCTTCCATATGCCTTGAGATCGCTCACATTCAACCTTTCATTACCCCTTTGAAAATCTATATAAGGAACTCTTTGGATACATTGAAGGCATAAGCGAATTAAGAGCAAAGAAACTATAGTCCATTGTTGCCAGAACTTGTGCTTGAGTCTGCATCCCTTTGTCCCTTGGAGCACTTTGGTGTTCTTCCCAAGCTTGACTTTTTCTTGTGAGCTTGCTATCGAGAGAAGGAGGATTGAGGTGGTGGAGGCCCAAGTGGGGGAGTCAGTTTCTCCGATTCGCAGACATGCCAACAGAGGTTGTATTCATTGTAATCTCTGATTTTATATTAATAGAAATATCTTTTCCTGTCCAATAATGTATGTTTGAATGAATATTTTTATCCATGGATGATTTCAAATGCTTATACATTGTTGATTATATATGCTAGAATAGATCTAACACCAATATATAGTAGTCTTGTCTTGTTTACTTGTTGGTGAATCCTATCAAATAAAATAGTGTAGTTCATTTTAATTAAGAATTTATTTTAATTGGCTTTATTACTCAAAAGAGGTATATGGTCGTGCAACTAATGGCATTATGACACAACATGAAGCAAAATGCACACCTAACAATCAATGCAAATGCATTGTGTCCATGAAAAACAAGGTATGCTACTACGTGAAATGCACAATTTTCTTCGAATAATAGATGTAAACTTTCCTATATGAAATCCTGACTAATACTCCAAAGCAAATCTAGTGCAAGTACTATGCAAAATGTGAGATGCAATGCATAATAATAATCAAATATTTTTGGATTTTTTGAAATAAAAATGATATATTAAAGCAAAAAAATGATTCTACAACCCCCAGACTCTACAAGCACAATCAAGCAGCACTCAACCAAAGTACTAAGGTAAAATAAATCTAATGCACTAATCCAAAAACAAAAAATCACGAATGTAATGACAAGATCATTCTTCAAAAAAGAAATTTTACCCTAAAAAAAATGTCTCTGGTCAGAAATAGACGTGTATACAGACTCTAGCAGTATCAAAGGATACTCAACAATCATCCAAATTCACCCAACAACAATCAATCTTCCTCTAGAAGGAAAAACTAAGGGCATACGCGACTGTTCACAGTAAACCCACGTGTGTATGCGGAAATAGCAGTGAAACCAGTGTATATACGCAATTGTGAGTTAAAAACTCGTGTACAGGAAGAAAGGTGCATAAAAATAAAAGCAAACAGACAAGCTGAGAAAAACTTCACACCAATCAGACACTACTAGGAAAACATGTCCCCAGGCCCGACACAGAAACAAGAGAAAAAAGAGCAATTCAAAGTCATTGAATGTCGATATAAAACCCCCAAAGGACAATTACTAGGAATTCCCCGGCGGAGTCACCAATTCAGTTACAGAGAGAAATTTCTATGGCTTGGGGTACCACAATAGAGAAATTGACTCCAGAAATCAATCCTTTCCAATATGCAATAGAAATCAAATATCTAACACTAAAGGATCAGACCTTGTACCTTATTCCAGACGGTTGAAGTAGATCCCCGTTGAGCTTTCCAACTTCAACTTGAATTGATGAATCACTTCCTCAACAACAAGTAAACAAGACAAGCATACTATATATTGGTGTTAGATCTATTCTAGCATATATAATCAACAATGTATAAGCATTTGAAATCGTCCATGGATAAAATATTCATTCAAACATACATTATTGGATAGGAAAAGATATTTCTATTAATATAAAAGCAAAGATTACAATGAATAAAACCTCTGTCAGCACGTCTGTGAATCAGAGAAACTGAATCCCCCACTTGGTCCTCCACCACCTCAATCCTCCATCTCTCGATAGCAAGCTCACAAGCAAAAGGTAAGCTTGGGAAGAACACCAAAGTGCTCCAAGGGGAAAAGGGATGCAGACTCAAGCACAAGTTCCGGAAACAATGGACTATAGTTTCTTTGCTCTCAATTCTCTTATGCCTTCAATGTATCCAAAGAGTTCCTTATATAGCTTTTCAAAGGGGTAATGAAAGGTCGAATCCAAGCAATCTCAAGGCATATGGAAGGCCAGGAGTCAAGTGAGTCAGATCCATGTCAAGGAAAACTCCAAAAGGATTTTGATTTTGAACACATCCCGATGTATGCAGTTCTAGGGGTCAAACCCACGTATATACGCGATAAGGTGTTTAAAATTTGTGTATAGCGATTTTCACATGTTTATAGGGATGTTCTAGGAAACATAAAAGGAAAAAAAATGGTCCAATGGGGTCTAAGGAGTCTACAGAGGGACAGGGGAAGGCCATACAAGTGTGATTCACCTCGTGTGGTAAAATCAACTATAACATAGTTCACAAGAGATGTGTCACATGATGCAAAAAATTCCTCTTGTGCTTTGTAACCGTCACTCCCTAAATGTGAGCCAAACTATCTTATGTCGTGTTTCTAATGACATTAATAACACCTGTGTAACACCCCCCTTTATTTTTTCTTACATGCAGAGACCCATTGCTCTTGAACATCTAACTCTACTTGAAGCTGCTCATTGTTGGTCTTTCTCACCTAATAGGAAAACGAATCCATGGAAACAAAACTTACATGACAAGATTGTTAGAGTCTATCCACATTTCACTTCCATTCCTCCCTCTGATTCTTCATCTTTTGAACCATTTTGTTAGAGTGAACTTCTTCTATACAAACCTTTTCGGTCCATCCCTCACGATATTGGAACCACACCTTCTGAAATGATTTCTCATTGGAATCACATTAAAGGCACATATGTTGTGTGGCATATTGAATGTGTAGAAGGAGAACACTCTACACCTCTATCCAATGATTCAAAATCTGATGTTATTACCTTTCTGTTTCCCCATACCATGGATGAATGAGAACTTCTCTCTCAAATGAGACCAGGGAATAACATTCAAGTTAATGACCTTGAAATGATTGGCCATCGTGAATTTGACAAAAATCACAATTGGTCACATAAAAATATACCCACCCATTTTCATGAGACAACAACATCGGTCATTAAACTCAATTTCTTTTCCATCCAACTACATGAAGACATCCCATCATTCTCCAATTCGCCTAATTCCTTGTCTCCCACACAATGCATAGCCTTTGATCTTGTCATGTCCCATTTCAAAAACACTAGATATGCTCAACCGCTAAAACTAGTGATTCAAGGTACTGTAGGCACCAGAAAATCTTACCTCATATCTTTCCTCAAATTTTCACTTCAAACTGCATCTAAACAAAATGCCTCCCAACTTCTTCTCCTTGCTCCAATTGGTGTTACTGATTATAACATACATCCATCTACAATACATTCTTCTCTTCAAATACCATTGGTGAAATGCACCCTCTTAAAGGCCAATCCCTTTCAAAACTTCAAGAAGAACTTTTCCATATCTGTTATGTTCTCATAGATGAAATGAGCTTTATTGGCCCAAAAATGTTAACTCAAATTGATGCACACTTACATCAAGATTTCTCCTCGCAGTGTACAATCCCATTTGGTGGTTGCTCCATAATTATTCTTGGTGACTTTGGACAATTGTCTCCTATAAAATACATCCCCATGTATGCAGGCTCATCCATTGGAAATGCTCT
The DNA here is from genome assembly GCA_001517045.1 of Pseudotsuga menziesii. Taxonomy (NCBI): domain Eukaryota; kingdom Viridiplantae; phylum Streptophyta; class Pinopsida; order Pinales; family Pinaceae; genus Pseudotsuga; species Pseudotsuga menziesii. The sequence continues at coordinate 230,144 of LPNX011142215.1, read as the reverse complement.
TTGGCATACATTTGATACTTTTATCAGGCTCAAAACAATTTTTCGACAACAAGGAAATAGTCCTTCTAAAACTTCCTTTCAGCAAATCTTGCTAAACCTTCGAAATGCAACACCAACTGGTTAAGACTGGGCACTCCTAATGACAAGAACAACCTCATGCCTTTCACATGTCGAAAATTATTCATTTGAACAATCTATCTATTTGTATCCCACAAATAGCTCTATTGCACTGCACAACAAACACATGTTGAAATAACTTAATATGCCAATTGCACATTGCTTTGCAGAACAAAGGAACCAAAATTCCCATCAATCCATTGATGATGAACAATTGGCATTAAAGTTCCTTCTTGTTGTTGGTTAACAAGTCATGTTAACTGATAATTTATGGGTTCAAGTAGGACTTGTTAACGGCTCACTTGAAAAAGTCATTCATTATGTCTACAACTCAAATGAGCAACCTCCTACCTTGCCATCATTTGTTGTTGTCGAATTCCTGCATTACAAGGGACCCTTATAGGATGCTTCAAATTCTACTTATGTTCCAATATCTGCAATAACAAGAGGATCTCGTAGACAAATACAACTTCAAATGGCATGGAGTTTAACATTTCATAAAGCCCTATGTATGACCCTACAAAATGTAACAATAGATATTGGAAACATTGATAGATAAGGGCTTACATTCACTACAGTATCAAGAGTTACATCTCTTTCAAGCCTATGCATTTCTCCACCTTTCTCTTTTTCCTGATACTCTCGAATGCAAGGCAATCGATATGTCGAACGTAGGAAACAAGATGAAAGATTACTTGCTTCAAAATCTTTAAAACCAAATTGTGGTTGAATCTTCTCATTGTCTACTGTATAAATGTATTTTTTTCTTTGGTCATTTGTTCATGTAAAATATCTACTTTTGTTTCAATAAAGATCCAAGAAAATTTGAAATATTTGGCTTCTACACTAAACTGTCTCAGCAAACTCAAATAATAACTGCGAAAGCTTTTAAGTAGCCCAGTTATGATATACAATCAATAGCTAAAAAAAATTACTCATTGCACATTTGATATGTCAATATTTTAATGCAAACTCAATACATAAATCAACACATTTAATACATCTGCAACCTATAATCAATATACTACAAATACTAAAGAATAACTGAAAATTGATAAAACAAATTTAATAAAATTCGGGATATGTCATTCTTCAATACCATTGTAAATTTTGGAATGTGGGTTGCGGGATGACAGATAATACTATTAAGTATGATGTGTCATCCCGCAACCCGCATCCTGAAAATTTGAGATGCGGGATGTGAGTGTAGTTTGATTGATTTATTTTGTTGCATTAGAGGAAATTTCAACTCAAAATGGGCCTCGGGATGGTTAATAACATTTAAAATCTCGCATTATGATCCTCTAATGGGTGCGGGATGGTTAATAACATTTAAATCTTGCATTAAGATCCTGCATCCCACCAGGTTTCTTGATATATCTTTCATTATCGTTCTTCAATACGGGTCATTGGAAAACTGTCTTTAGGGTTTCAATAATTGACTCCCCACTTGACTAAATCGATATACAACATGAAACTAGGTTTCGATAATTGAAAAAGATAAAGATAAAAATGATTTATTTTCTTACCAGACAACTATTCAAGTTAGCATCAGTCTCTACAACCAAGTTGACATAAATCTCAAAGAAAATATTGTATAAGTTTTATAAATAGGCTTAAAAATATTCAATACATCCAAGAAGTAATACTAATTAAGACAAGAACATGTTATCCAACACATCTTATTACAACAGAAACCGGATGAACACAAACATTGCAAAAAAAATCAAATTTGAAATTTCCGCACTTTTCCGCATTCTGCAGTGCAGAATACGGAAATCTAGAAATAAGATAAAAATAAATATGAGACAAATACAGAAGGTATTAATACTAAGTTGCAACTTCTGATTTCCATGTTCCGCACTACGAAAAGCAGAAGTCGGGAATTGTGTTTAATTTGTAACTTTGTTTGCAATAATTTGGTTGTTTTTGGCCATTTGGAGGATTTGGGTATAGATCTGCATAAATTGTGAGCAGTTTGTTGGTTTTATTTCATTTCATATGCGCATCCTTGCTCTTGTATTTTTTGTTTGGGTTCAAATAAGATCCCCCAAAACTATATTCATTCGTAACAAGAATGAGCGATCCCTCTGAATAATGCTTTAGGATGAGCAAACCCTCAAAATTTGTACAGAACATGCAGGTTTGAATCCGGCATTAGACTGAAAGTATGAATACCTATGGCCAAACAAACTCGCTTATGAATTAACCTTTGTCTATGAAAGGTGTCTAGCAAGGTGCTTAAGACCTGGATCCAAAACGATATATATTTTTTTGTTTTCTTTTATTCAATTATCATTTTTCCCTTGTGGGCGTTAAGGTTGAGGTATGTTCAGTCTCCAGGTAATGGATTTCATTTGGGGTGGAGATTTTTGGAATTGCTGATTTAGTGGAATGGTGGATCAGGTCAAGAAGGTGGGTGTTAATTCAAAAATAAGGTGGGTGTTAAGTTTGAATTAGGAGATATGTTATATTTGAATCAATAATCGATAATTTGAATTTAATTTTTTCACTAATTGAAATTAATTGATGACACATAAATTATAGATAACTAACATTAAAATGGGGGATATTTTCTTACTCCAACAAGCACCTCTAAGTTCCATGTGAAGCTTCAAAACATTCAATCACAAGGCGCAATAGGGAAGTTCTTTAACAGCTCTTCAACCTTTATTTCATGTAAGTATCGAAGCATGTAATTATTGTGACCTTACTCAGGAGCTGAATGGATAGAAGGGTGATTTTAAATTAAATTATGGAGCGATTTGTTTATTTCAATTTTTGGATTTTACAGTGAGAGTACCATTATTCAAATTATGAAATTTTCATAACTATGATTTTGAGTTTTTTTAAGATTTATAACAAATATTGTTGGGACGCATACGCCATGATTGGGTAACCCCGCGGTTAAGCAGAAAGTTTGTAAGCGGAACTATGGGTCAAAACAGTCTTAGGGGTGTCAGGGGAAGTTAAAACTACTTTTGTTTGTAATAAACCCTTGGTTGAAATCCAGGGTTTAGGGTTCTGGGTGCCCATGGTTTAAGACCATGGTTTTGTAAAATCGCGCAGTATAAATAAGCGCTTGTGCAAAGAAGATAGGTTAGGTTTTTTTGATTTAAAGAAAGGTTAAGACGAAGCTAAGGCTGATATTGTAAGGAAAGGTTAAGTCCCAGCTGTGTGCGTGGATGACCTCTGCAGCTGTGTGCGCAGAGGGATTTTGTAAGGAAGATTGAGGAAAGACCTACAGCTGAGTGCGCAGGGGCCTGCTGCTGTGTACACGGATTTTAAGGATTGAAGGGATCTGCAGCTGAGTGCGCAGATCAAACTGTGGATTTTGTAGCAAGTTGAATAGACCGCAGTTTGTGGACGTAACCCCTACACTGGGGGTGAACCACGTTATATCTGGTGTTGTGGTTTCTTGTGTTGTTGTGTTTCTGTTGTCTTTTATGCATTAATAACTATATACATCTGATAAGTTAAGATCGCTATTAATATTTAGCTTCGCTGTGAATTCCCTGTAGTGGGTTGAGCAAGTAACGACTGTTTATTTATCTGCGAAGTTGTATGTGAATGAATGGTAAAGTTTTTATAGTATTGATTAATAATATTGTTAAAGGCTAAGGTACAGTAACCCCCCTCTCGGCTTGCAGAAACCTGATTCTGCGGCACCCCATAGTTGTTTCGGGTGAGACTGCAACCTGCGCGTAGGTTGTTGCCGAAAGGGCCAACACTGTGGGTCTTTTGTTGGTGCGACACTAAAGGTTTAAACCCGGGTCTGCCCTATTTCCCAACAAATTGGTTCCATTGTCAGTTGAACTTAGTACCTTCTCAAGAGGGGCTTACATTGTACCTCAAGGGCTATGTTCTGACGGCCCTTGGTGAGGGAAATCAGTGCTTGATTTGCTGAGGTCGGTCTGAAAGCTACGCAGCAAGAGAACGTGAATTTTTACAAAGGTATGTTTTTGTGATACTTATGAAATTTTCTTTGGTAGTATCCACATAGCGTTGCACCAGTGGTTGAATAGGTTAACAGTAAGCAGGACGAACTTCCAAGCTCGAGGGGTTCCCGCGTGGAAGCTTCAGTGAAGCCGAACAACAGTTCTCTAAAGGGTCCCACGGTAATTTTTTCAATTTATTAAGCTTAAGGATTAAAATAATATTGGTTGAAAAAGATATATTGCTGTTTGAATCGAACTATTAGTTAGTCGTGCTCACATATGTTTGCAAGTGACACTCCTTTCGACGAGCAAAGTGGGTTTCTGCGAAACAGAAAAAGGTATAAGAGAGGTTTTGAACCCTCTCCCTTGGTTCCGGCTACCGCATCCACTCCTGTAAACCCTGAAGCATCAGAGTCCAAATAAAACCCTCCGGTCACCCCACATCGCCACTCCGCTACCCCTAACATTCCATCACAGTCTGAGAGTCAACCAGGCCCGAGCATTCCGACCACAGGCCAGCCTGCCCCCGTAAATTCCCCCCCATCGACAGCCTGCCCCCCTCCCAATCCCCCCAGAAACTCGATGGCCCACCTCGTTGACGACATTAAACTCCCCAATTTTAAAGGCACGGGATCAGAGGACCCCGAACAGTTCTGGTTTCTCTGCGAAGTCGTATGGAACGCGAAGAAAATTACAGATCCAGATGTGAGAGTCGCGCAGCTCATTCCTTCCTTTCGGGACCGGGCTCTGACATGGTTCATGAAATTCTCCAGCACTCAGAGCCCTACTTTGGGTGAGATCAAGGCGGCTATAATCAAAGAATTTAAAAAGCCTAAATCGGAGTCGCAGAGCATCACGGAACTCAAGGAAATTCAACAGCGACATGGCGAATCAGTGTGGGACTTTGATCAGAGATCCAAAGTTCTCCTAGACCAAGTGAGCTTTACTATTAGTCATGTGCAGCACAAGGAATGGTTTATTGCAGCACTGTTACCACATATCAGAACCCCACTTATGTAACAGAAGGTTGCCGACCAACAAGAGGCCCTGGAAATCGCAATGAAATTGGAAACTGCCCCTGTCGGAGAGGACTCTGGCATTTCTCAAATCCAAGCGCAGCTAGCTACGATGGCCCTAGAACTTCGTGAGATGAAAAAGGGAAAACCTGATCGCGAAGAGATTTGGTGTACGCAATTTCGGACCGAAGGTCATGACAAGGAACGGTGTCCTCTGGTAAACAAGTACTTGCAGACAGGTGCGTCGAACCCGTTTTCACCACAGGTTCTCTATTGTGAGCTCTGCAGAATGACAGGTCAGCACCGACCTGAGAATTGTTACCTGCTGCAAAGGTATGGACAGGGAACTAAGAATTCCTACTATAATTTTTGCAAATCTGTAGGTCATAATGAGGACAAGTGTCGCACCTATAATGCTTACCGGGTGCACACGGAAGGTCCAAGTAACGATAGTTATGGTTACCAGGGGGGTGCCTCGGGACGAGGTACTTCTGGAGGCCGTGGTGGCATGGCCAGCCGAGGCCGAAATCAATTCGTGTGTTACAATTGTAACCAAGCTGGGCATTTGGCTCGCGACTGTCGAAACCCCACTACGACATGCCGGTATTGTCGCGCAGTGGATCATGTGATTGAGCAGTGCCCCCAATTGATAGCTAAGATTCAGGAACGACAGACCACTCCTACTCAGAACCTTAAGATGATCTCTATTGATCCCCGCCCTGTTGCAGCCATTAATGTCATTACAAGAAGTGGACTTACGACACACATTCAACATACGCCAAACCGACCTGCCGAAGCCCTAGTTCGGAAGGCCCCTGAGAAAGTCCCTGCATTTGATATCCTCAGAGAGAAAGAGACATTCCTGGAAGCCAAGAAAGACTTTCCTGGCCCTAACTCACCCAGTGCACCTGTGCAGCCTCAGTCGCCGCCCCACGAAGCTTCGATGGATAAAGTAAGTATATTGTCTACCTTTTTACAAAATTGCCTTAAACTTTTAAGAAATCAAGATGCTCTGAATGAGCTGCAGAACATCATTGCTTCCTGCGAGTCTCTGCAGAGCTGTGGTCGGGACAAAACTGTTCATCAAGTCAGCAGGACCAGCAGGGAAATGCGATTGAATGCTCAGATAGGAGCATATGATATGACCGATGTTATTATGGACTTAGGGTCCGATGTAAATGTGTTAACCAAACAAACCTGGGAACAAATGGGGAAACCTATCCTTTCCTGGTCTCCTATACAGTTGAGGCTAGCTAACCAGCAAAATATTATACCTTTAGGAAGATTCCTGGATCTCCAAATAGATATTGATGGGGTCAGCACCTTCGCGTACTTCAAAGTAATTGAGATCATTGATGATAGCAACCCTTACCCAGCTCTGCTAGGAATTGAATGGGCAATGGCAAATGCCGCAGTCATCAACCTAAAGAAGAGACAGATGGTCTTCGAAGGGAAAGACTTCAGGGTCATCCTGCCCCTGGATCCTTCACAAGGGGCACGGTACACAGAACCTCTCCGACATGAGGATCAAGCAGATGCAGAACCCATCTCTACTATGACTACGCAGGCAGAAGGATATGAGGATCCTCTGGCCGTAGGATGGGAGTCTGGTAGCTCCTGTATGACGGACTCTGACGATGACTTAGAAAACTAGACACACTGATTATATGAGAACCATAGGGGCTACAATGCCTGCCCTACCAAATCTCTCAGATGGATCAACTCACAACTCAGAACTATACCTGTATAAGATGGTTCGAAAGATCCTGCACCAATTATTGTTTAATTCTCGGATCAGATACCTGACCCACAGAAAATGGAGGCCCTAGACTCCGCATTCAGAGCCATAGTAGTCAGATGGTGGATGAGCCATAAGAAGAAGATCCCTACCTGGGAAGCCTGTCAGAAGCTCCTTCGCCTGAGATTCTCAGACCAGTCGGCAAAGACGCAAAGCAAGTTTGAGGGAAAAACTTGCCCTCATGATCACTTAAGCAAATGCTACGAGACATGGAAGTATGTACCTTAGCATGAGTGGGTACATAGATTTGTGCACACGCTGGGACCACTAGCGAAGAATTGGTACGCGGAGGCTGAACTTCGCCAAGATACTGTAAGTTGGGACTGTCTTGCTCATAGCTTTATCAATACTTTCTCTACTAATGATGTCTGTCCAGCCCTAGACGCAGCTATCAGGATCATCCATACTAAGGTATTTAACGAACCAGCAGTGACAGAAAACCGCCCCGACTGGGCCACCCAAGAAGCCCTCGCAGTCGAATGTTATAACTTCACAGTCAACGAGGAGGAGGACCCACGCTGTCTCGATATCCCTGAGTCAGAAGGATACTGCGACGTGCATGGACCGGTAGTCGAAGTTCCCAAAGTAACGCAGCCTTTGAAGATGCGCACAGTTAATATTGGTTCCGATGAACAGCCTAAGCTTGCTACCATTGGCGATTATTGGAATGATGAGATGGTAAGCAAGGTAACTCAACTTATCCATGAATACCAAGATCTTTTTCCGACAAAGTTCTCTGAAATGAAAGGTATCTTGGGCAATATCGGTGTAATGAAGATCCCACTGAAGCCCGATGCGAAGCCTGTGAAGTAGCGCCCTTATAGATTGAATCCAAAATACAAGGAAAAGGTTAAATTAGAGTTGGATAAGATGCTGGCTGCCGGAATAATCGAACCTGTTGAAGAATCTGAGTGGGTCAGCCTTATGGTCGTTCAGGAGAAGAAAACTAAGGGTGAAATCCGAATCTGTGTCGATCTAAGGAAACTCAATGATGCTTGTCTACACGACCCTTTTCCCACTCCCTTTACAGATGAAGTGCTCGACAATGTTGGAGGCCAAGAAGTATACTCTTTTACAGATGGCTTTTCTGGCTACCATCAGATCCGAATTGCTCCAGAAGACCGACATAAGACAACCTTTGCTACCGAAATGGGATCCTTCCAATATACTGTCATGCCCTTCGGGTTGAAAAATGCACCTGCCATATTTTCTTGAGTGGTCATCTCCGCGTTTAAAGAATACATCCATAAATTCTTAGAAGTTTACTTCGATAACTGGACTATTTTTGGGCTCGTAAAAGACCATCTAACTAGTTTGAGACTTATGTTGGACAAATGCAGACAGCACCAAATCTCCTTGAATTTGAAAAAGTGCATTTTCTGTGCACCCTTTGGCATTTTACTTGGTCATGTGGTATGTAAGCAGGGATTGATGATGGACCCTGCGAAGATCGCTATTATTGTGAACCTGCCACCTCCGAAGTCTGTCAAACAACTTCGTACAATGCTGGGTCACACCGGTTATTACAGGAAATTTATCCAAGGATATGCCAAGATTACCGCCCCAATGGAAAGACATCTAAAGAAAGATATTAAGTTCGAATGGACCCCAGAATGCCAAGCAAGCCTCGACATTCTGAAAGAAAAAATGGTCAATGCTCCTATCTTAGTATTCCCTGATTGGAACAAGGAGTTTCATGTGCATGTTGATGCATCCTCTATTGCTTTAGGTACTGTGCTTGCTCAGCCAGGTGAAGGTAATATCGATCACCCTATCTCTTTTGCTAGCAGAAAATTGTCTACAGCTGAGAAAAATTATACTACAACAGAATGCAAAGGTCTTGCTATGGTATATGCATTACAAAAATTTCGACATTATCTGCTAGGATCTCACTTTAAGATGTTTACTGACCATTCTGCGTTGAAGTATTTGGTTAACAAACCTGTGCTAGGTGGAAGAATATGCATATGGTTAATCCTATTCGAAGAATATGATTTTGAGATCATTGTTAAGCCTGGAAGACTTAACCTAGGACTTGACCACTTGTCGAGGCTCGAGTCCGGCGAAGAACCTACCAATTTGGATGCAGGCCTCCCCGATGCACAGTTATTTTCTATCCACATAGTTGATGACTATTTCCAGGATATTGTTCAGTATTTGTCCATAGGTATACCCCCTCCAGAGACGACCACACAGCAGAAGAAGCAGTTGGTGGTTTGAGCCGCGGACTTCACTTTAATCGCAGGACAGCTGTATAAAATGGGATCAGACGAGATACTGCGCAGATGTGTTTTGGAACATGAAAAACCTCTAATATTGGCTGAAGCAGACTCTGGTGCAGCAGGAGGTCACTATGCAGGCAAAGCTACATTGCAAAAGATTTTGACAACCGGTTTATGGTGGCCTACACTCCACAAAGATGCAAGAGAATATTGCCATAGCTGCGACATCTGCCAGAGGATAGGTAAGCCATCTAGGAGGGATGAAATGCCTCTAGTTCTGCAAGTCACATTACAGGCCTTTGAAAAATGGGCCATTGACTTTGTTGGTCCTATCAACCCCCCTGCGAAACATTTAGGAGCCAGATACATCATTACAGCAACTAATTATCTTACCCATTGGGCTGAAGCTCAACCAGTCAAGACCTGTAGCGCTGCTACTGCAGCGAAGTTCATCTTCGACAACATCTTATCTAGATTTGGGTGTCCCAAAGTTCTTATGAGTGATCAAGGGTCACATTTCCTGAACAGGACTATTGAAGTATTGACTGAAGAATTTCAGGTGTATCATCAAAAGAGTACTGCATATCACCCACAAGCAAACGGGACTGTCGAAGCTTTTAACAAAATCCTTGAGCATGCCTTGACAAAGGTTTGTAACGCTAACAGGAATGATTGGGATCTTCGAATTTCCGCAGTGCTATGGGCTTACAGAACTACTTGCAAAAAGTTGACAGGCCATACACCCTTTCGACTAGTTTATGGGCAAGAAGCTGTCATGCCCATGGAATACATTGTCCCCAGCCTCTGGATATCTGCTTTCCCCGACATGGCTGACCCAGCCATAATCACAGAGAGACTGAAACAGATATTAGAACTTGAAGAGGATAGATTTGTCGCAGGTTTCCAACAACAGGTGCAGAAAGCCCAAGAAAAAGCATGGCATGACAGACACATTAAGAAGAAATATTTTCAGCAGGGTGATCTTGTGCTCCTTTATGACAGCAAATTCACGAAGTTCCCAGGAAATCTTAAGACACATTGGAAAGGCCCGTATGTAGTACAGAAAGTTACTGATGGGGGCGCAGTCCAGCTAGCTAAGTTAAATGGTGAACTCTTTCCCTCTATGATAAATGGCAGCCGCTTAAAAAAGTATATGGACAGGCCAGATACTCAGAATAGGAGGTAACACCAAGCAAATAAGCGAAGATGCTCGTAGCCTTATGAAGTATCGTAGTCTGTTTTGTCTAAAGGATGCAGAGCTTCAAGTTGGTTGTCGAAGTCGAGGGTTATCAAGGTGTGTCGCAGGGTCAGATGGTGTCGAAGTCGAGGGTTATCAAGGTGTGTCGCAGTCCAAAATGTGACGGATGGGACATACTACATTCGGCGGCGCTGGCACGAGCGCTGCTCTCATTACTTGTCATAATGAGATTTTGGGAAAATCCGGCGCTGTGCGGAGAAGATTTCTAGAACTTCATCAGATTTCGCGTCATTACTACACCATGATGACCAATTACGCCCCGGGATTCTATAAGAAGCCATCTCAACCTGTGCCTCTGTCTTAAGCACATCTGTGAGATATTCATCCCAAACCATGTCAAACGACTGTAACGTTCAGGAGTTAGTACGAGAAGTAAGGGACAGAGGTTTGCAGCAGCTTCTGAGTACTTTGACCGCAGAGCCCTACTTAGCTAAGTACATCGGCAGGCAGGAGTTTGCTCTAAAATTGCAAAGGCAGATAGGAGTTTGCTCTAACGTAGAGAAACAAACGGCATGAGGCCTCGCAGAAAGACCCTGGGGAATCTTGCCATGAAATCGTGCAGCGTACCAGAACCATGGCAGCTATATTCCTTCTGCAGTGGGACACACAATCCCAAGGGACCCCAAATTTGTGGATGGTCAGGCATTCGCAATTGAAGAGAAGGATGGTGTTGCAGGTGGATCGCGTTGGTATTCATCAGCAAAACTTCTGAAAAGGGCACAAGTAGGCAGCCGGTTGCAGAATGCAGATCCTCAGTAAGCAGTACAATATGCTTCGACAGTAGAAGTCTACCATCCGCAAAACTGAAGGTGTCCCGGGACGGGCCACTAGTGAGTCTTAGGGGCATGTTGGGACGCATACGCCATGATTGGGTAACCCCGCGGTTAAGCAGAAAGTTTGTAAGAGGAACTATGGGTCAAAACAGTCTTAGGGCTGTCGGGGGAAGTTAAAACTACTTTTGTTTGTAATAAACCCTTGGTTGAAATCCAGGGTTTAGGGTTCTGGGTGCCCATGGTTTAAGACCATGGTTTTGTAAAATTGCGCAGTATAAATAAGCGCTTGTGCAAAGAAGATAGGTTAGTTTTTTTTGATGTAAATAAAGGTTAAGATGAAGCTAAGTCTGATATTGTAAGGAAAGGTTAAGTCCCAGCTGTGTGCGTGGACGACCTCTGCAGCTGTGTGCGCAGAGGGATTTTGTAAGGAAGATTGAGGAAAGACCTGCAGCTGAGTGCGCAGGGGCCTGCTGCTGTGTGCGTGGCTTTTAAGGATTGAAGGGATCTGTAGCTGAGTGCGCAGATCAAACTGTGGATTTTGTAGCAAGTTGAATAGACCGCAGTTTGTGGACGTAACCCCTACACTGGGGGTGAACCACGTTATATCCGGTGTTGTGGTTTCTTGTGTTGTTGTGTTTCTGTTGTCTTTTATGCATTAATAACTATATACATCTGATAAGTTAAGATCGCTGTTAATATTTAGCTTCGCTATGAATTCCCTGTAGTGGGTTGAGCAAGTAACGACTGTTTATTTATCTGCGAAGTTGTATGTGAATGAATGGTAAAGTTTTTATAGTATTGATTAATAATATTGTTAAAGGATAAGGTACAGTAACCCCCCTCTCGGCTTGCAGAAACCTGATTCTGTGGCACCCCATAGCTGTTTCGGGTGAGACTGCAACCTGCGCGCAGGTTGTTTCCGAAAGGGCCAACACTGTGGGTCTTTTGTTGGTGTGACACTAAAGGTTTAAACCCAGCTTTGCCCTATTTCTCAACAAATATAAATAAAAAATGTTTCAAATGGCACAACGATCTCTGCCATGAGAGGTTTAACGTTCCTCCTCTGCAATTTTATTCATATCTGAAAGAACTAAAACCCATTACAATGCAGAGCCTCTCCGCTCTTGAAAACCAAACCCCTCTCCCCTCTGTGGGGAGCCAATTTATAATGTCTCAAACCATCAAGGCTAATCCATCGGAATAAGATCTAAAACGGTTTACAGTAATAATACAAACTAACAACTAGAGCATGGTACTTCCACCACAGTTTACATATATTTATATAGACATCATCGAGCTAATGCGCCTGCTCAGTATCGAAGGTAGCACAACGTTTTAGGTTATGAGTTTGCGGGATGGTTAATAACATTTAAATCTCACATTATGATCCTGTATCCCACCAGGTTTCTTGATATATCTTTCATTGTCATTCTTCAATACTGGTCATTGGAAAACTGTCTTCAGGGTTTCAATAATTGACTCCCCACTTGACTAAATCAATATACAGCATGAAAATAGGTTTCGATAATTGAAAAAGATAAAGATAAAAATGATTTATTTTCTTACCACACAACTATTCAAGTTTGCATCAGTCTCTACAACCAAGTTGACATAAATCTCAAAGAAAATATTGTATAAGGTTTATAAGCAGGCTTAAAAATATTCAATACATCCAAGAAGTAATACTAATTAATACAAGAACATGTTATCCAACAAATCTTATTACAACAGAAACCAGATGAAAACAAACATTGCAAAAAAAATCAAATTTAAAATTTCCGCACTTTTCCGCATTCTGTAGTGCAGAATACAGAAATCTGGAAATAAGATAAAAACAAATATGAGACAAATACAGAAAGCCAAAAATATAGAAAGTATTATTACTAAGTTGTAACTTCCGATTTCCATGTTCCGCACTACGAAAAGTGGAAGTCGGGAATCGTGTTTAATTTGTAACTTTGTTTGCAATAATTCAGTTGTTTTTGGCCATTTGGAGGATTTGGGTACAGATCTGGATAAATTGTGAGTAGTTTGTTGGTTTTATTTCATTTCATATGGGCATCCTTGCTCTTGTATTTTTTGTTTGGGTTCAAAACAGATCCCCCAAAACTACATTCATTCATAATAAGAATGAGCGATCCCTCTGAATAATGCTTTAGCATGAGCAAACCCTCAAAATTTGTATAGAACATGCAGGTTTGAATCCAGCATTAGACTAAAAGTATGAATACCTATGGCCAAACAAACTCGCTTATGAATTAAACCTTGGCTATGAAAGGTGTCTAGCAAGGTGCTTAAGACCTGGATCCAAAATGATATATATTTTTTTGTTTTCTTTTATTCAATTATCATTTTTCCCTTGTGGGCATTAAGGTTGAGGTATGTTCAGTCTCCAGGTAATGGACTTCATTTCGGGTAGATATTTTTGGAATTGCTGCTTTAGTGGAATGGTGGATCAAGTCAAGAAGGTGGGTGTTAATTCAAAAATAAGGTGGGTGTTAAGTTTGAATTAGGAGATATGTTATATTTGAATCAATAATCGATACTTTAAATTTAATTTTTTCACTAATTGAAATTAATTGATGACACATAAATTATAGATAACTAACATTAAAATGGGGGATATTTTCTTACTCCAACAAGCACCTTTAAGTTCCATGTGAAGCTTCAAAACATTCAATCACAAGGCGCGATAGGGAAGTTCTTTAACAGCTCTTCAACCTTTATTTCATGTAAGTATCGAAGCATGTAATTATTGTGACCTTACTCAGGAGCTGAATGGATAGAAGAGTGATTTTAAATTAAATTATGGAGTGATTTGTTTATTTTAATTTTTGGATTTTACAGTGAGAGTACCATTATTCAAATTATGAAATTTTCATAACTATGATTTTGAGTTTTTTTAAGATTTATAACAAATATAAATAAAAAATGTTTAAAATGGCACAATGATCTCTGCCATGAGAGTTTTAACATTCCTCCTCTCCAATTTTATTCATATCTGAAAGAACTAAAACCCATTACAATGCAGAGTCTCTCCGCTCTTGAAAACCAAACCCCTCTCCCCTCTGTGGGGAGCCAATTTATAATGTCTCAAACCATCAATGCTAATCCATCGGAACAAGATCTGAAACGGTTTATAGTAATAATACAAACTAACAACTAGAGCATGGTACTTCCACCACAGTTTACATATATTTATATAGACATCATCGATTTAATGTGCCTGCTCAGTCTCGAAGGTAGCACAACGTTTTAGGTTCTGATTTTGCGGGTCGTCGCTTCAAAAATCCAAGTTTCATGATCTCCCGCTACTTCTTACATAAGCCTCATGACGGATCTTTGGAGTCGGGAGGGTTGGTGATGTCGTGGACATAATTTTCACGTAATGCATGTCACAAATGGCATCGAGGGATATGATTATTTGTCTGATTGTAAGTGAGGATATCCTTTATGTACCAGACCTGACCAGGACACGACCTTTACTAGGTTGAAAATATTCCAGACCATTGATATGAACCCATCATGTATCCATCGTACATGTGTAGATGGCCTCCTCTCATTTCCATTTTCAAAAACACTGAGAGGGTTCAAGAATGCATACCTTGTCCATTCGCGCAGATAAATTTGGCTTTGCATCGATCTCGACCCTCCAACACCTCTCCCTTTTAATAGACTTTGCGAACCTCAAAATTAAATCGTTGCTCGCATCTCCAATTGGCTAAATGTCTTTCCATCATTGATCTTCATCACCTTGCATTTGGACCGTCAATCTTATCATTATTTACCTCCTCTCCGCCATTACACGCTTCAAAGACAAAGTGATCTACCACCATAGATCAAACTCTTTTTCATCATCCAATAGCCTACGACGAATATCATGCTAACCTGTTAATTTTAAGGGCACTTTCATGAAATCAAAAACAACTATGAAGAAGGTTTTGTCCTATACTTTACAACAACAAATTATGCTCCAGCAACTCTTATTTCCCATTGTTGTGGGGAAAGCCCTGCAAAACCGAATGGCAATATGAAGAAGAACAGTTTGAGACGAAGGATTTGATGACATTATACACACACACACACACACAAACACGTTCCCTACCTCATCATGTATAACATAAAGGTTAATGAAATGTTTTTTTTGTCATATTATTAGAGATATTTTTATAAAATGGAGTTGTACAAAAAATATCATAAGGTTATATATGCAACTCCTTTATATTACTATTTTGTTGACTTTATGCGTTTTTTAAACTATTTGAGTTGTTTATATTGTGTAATTTTAGTAGTCAATTTTAGGTGTAAAAAGGGTTTTCTTCAGAAAATATTTAAAAAAACTCACATTAAAAATAAAATAAAATATGTTATGTCAAACTGAGTTTAATCTATATTTTGTCATTAATGATATTTGACTAATATGTTGAGATAATACAGAGTTAAGAGTTGAGAGTTGAAAATAATGATAAAAAGTCTATATTCTTATGCACACATAATAAATGGCGTAATGATATATATATATATGTTATTATTTAATTAAAATAATTTTTCTATGGTTAAATATATCATTATTTTTTATATATTTAATAAATTCTAAAAAAAATCGAAAAATCATAATACAATCAAATACATAAAGCAGGATGAAATATATATATATATATATATATATATATATAT
>LPNX011142215.1:81487-213335 GCA_001517045.1 Pseudotsuga menziesii | reverse complement strand
ATATATATGCTGAATCCCCCATCCCGCAATACAGTTTGCGGAAGCTTGAAATTTATTATTTGGAATTTTTCCATCCCATAACCCGCATCTCGAAATATTGGGATGCGGAACGCAAGTTTAGTTTGATTCATTTATTTTGTTGGGTGGTCCCGCAACCCACAAATTGTCAAATGCGGGTTTCGGGAAATATTGAGTAAAACTTCATTTCTTTTGTCTTCCTATATGCCGAATCCCAAAATTTCAGAATGCAAGGTGCAAGATGGTTAATAACATTTACATCTCGCGTTATAATCCTGCATCCTATCAGGTTTGATCTCAACCGTCCATTTTTTTAATCCTACGGTCCTAATTTCACCTGCGAAAAATCTATATATAGCCTAGTCTTTTACAATTTCTTTACCATTTTTTTACTGTTGTAAATTACTGTGATGCATGAATTTTCTCTACATTTTTACTAGACAATTCAGATCGCGAAATTGACTACAAACGCAAATCTGTCTCCGCCTTTATCTCAGCCGTCTGATCCTTTCTCCTTTTAACACATTTCGCGATTTGGAAAATGTTCTTCCTCTATGCATATTTATCAAGTGGAATCATATAGGACCATAAATATGGCTTTGCATTAATCTCGACCCTCCAACACTTCTCCCCTTTAACCAACTTCACGAACCTCAAAATTAAATCCTTCCTCGCATCTCCTATTGGTGGAATGTATTTCCATCATTGATCTTCATCACCTTGCATTTGGACCGTCGATCTTATCGATGTTTACCTCCTCTCCACCACTGCACGCTCTGAAGACAGAGTGCATCTACTGCCATATATCAAACTCATTTTCATCATCCAACAACCTACAATGAAGATCGTGCTAACCTGTTAATTTTAAGGGCGCTTTCATGAAATATTCAAAGATAACAATTTCCAAACCCTACAAGCCCATCATTCCACAATTCAAACATAGTGCTAATAGCTTGCTCCATTAGGGATGCTATCCTCCCAGTGAGGTAGCAAAGAACCCCATAACATTTGTCATGGTTTCTTTAATCTAACTTAGTTGAACTTTTGGAATTTATCCATAATTTGTTTTCCTTTGGGTGAGTTGCGGAGGACTCTCTTTTACAAATTTTATTTCATTCCACATCCCAAATCCCACATCCCGCTCTCAAATTCCCTATCCCGCAATACAGTTTACGAAAGTTTGAAATTTATTATTTGGAATTTTTCCATCCCGCAACCCGCATACTGAAATTTTGCAATACGGGTTAGAAGTATTATGTGTGATCCTGCGAGCTGCATCCCAAAATATCAGGATGCAATATGCTAGTGTAGTTTGATTGATTTATTTTGTTGGGTGGTCCCACAACCCGCAACCCGCAAATTGTGGGATGCGGGTTTCAGGAAATATTGATTAAAACTTCGTTTCTTTTGTCCTCCCATATGCTGCATCCCGAAATTTCAGAATATGGGGTGTGGGATGGTTAATAACATTTACATCTCGTGTTATGATCCTGCATCCCACCAAGTTTGATCTCGGTCATCCATTTCTTTTAATCCTATGGTCCTAATTTCACCTGCGAAATATCTATATATAGCCTGGCCTTTTACAATTTCTTTACCATTTTTTTACTGTTGCGAATTACTGCAGTGTGTGAATTTTCTCTGCGTTTTTACCAGACAACTTTGTCACAGTCTAGTTTGATTACAAGTTAGAATCTTGATCATTTCTTCATTCAATTTATTACTGTAGTCAAGCCTGAATTATTTTTGATTTCTCGCTTCCCGTTGTTTTTTGTTTTAAACAGATTTTTTCCAATTTCCAACAATGGAAAGAATTACCCTCTGCAAAAACCTCCAAAAGGATATCTTAACCAAGGACCCGAACTTTGGTATTTTCTCAGGTACCAGTGAGAGAATCACTGATACCTACTAGATTGAATAGCCTATGGTTTATACAATTTTTCTAATATCCAAGACAACTAGCTGGCTTACAAAACAATCAAGGATTATGGACTTCACTTTATTGTAGCTAGACCTACTATCCTCCCCTACAATGATGTGGTCAAATGGATTGTAGAACATGCGAACCCCAAAGACCGTTCTTTGAACAATAGTGTAGGGTCACAGTTAGCCAATTTCCGTCCCGAGGTATTTATCGGAGCGTATGGCCTTAAACCGGTAAGACAACCGCTCACCACAGAATTTGTAAAAGCCACCAAAACTAGGTTCAATTTCGATGAAATCTTAAAATCTTGGATGAACCAACCTAGTAAACTCTCGTAGAGGTCTGACGAACTTTACTCTGTTACCTGGTTCAAAGAACCTTATTCCTTATTGGCATCTATGTTATGCAGACTGTATGGTCTCCCTAATTGTTCAATGTTCAAGGCTGAATGGGATCCAGTAGCTCATCATGTTTTAGCAACCAAGGATTATTTCCTGTGGGCATCCATCTTGTCGCTAGAACTCAAAAACTCCATCCAAGACTACCAGAAGGCCACTACTAAAAATAAATCCAATTTCTTCTTTTCATCCTTCATTTATGGTATATTTTGCACTGAGTTCCAATATCCCAATTTGGGATGGAACAGGACTTTACTGACTCCCCCAGTGCCCATTCATTATTCAGAATTGTTGGATACTGACGATGTACCCAGGTTCTATGATATATGTGAACACTTCCTTGGCAGCATCTATTTTTCAATCTTCAAGAAGGAAGCTCCCGCATTTTCAGCTAAAGCCACAGCTTTGATTACTACAATGGGTGACTGGTATGTTGGTGAGTCTTTTCCATACATTAGGATTTGGGGTAGCAACATTGTTCATATGCTACCCAAAACTGTCCTTGATAAATTGGTCCTAGAAGAAGTGGCTTTCCAGACTGTTAATGACGGAGTTTACAGGAGGCTCATTGGCCCTAAGAAAAAAACTTGGCCCAAATTCCCTTTGAACCTTGGATCATTGGTTATCCCAACTTCAACTCGGGCTGCAGTATTGGGTGAACAGATACAGTCCTTGAAGCTCAGTTTTTCCACCAAGAGGAAACATGATCCCAAGGGATACTTCAATGCCCACTTTAAGCAATACCATATCAAAATTGCTTATGTGCATGAGAAACTTCCCAATGATTCCATTTACCAGGTTTTTAATACATTTTTTGAAATCTTGGCTAGAGCCAAAACCAAGGATGTTCAGGCCCACATCTTGCAGTATCAAAAATAATTGAAAGAGAGGATTCAAGGTTACAGGGAACTGCAAGTTGGCCTCTTGGATAAAGTAAGAAAGGAAAGAGAAGAAAAGAAGGCCCAAGCAACCAAAAATCAATCAGTGGAAAATCATCCGGATGGAGACAAGGGAAAAGGTCTAATGGAAGACCTTCCATAGGTAAGAATTTCCCAACAGCTCAAAGCCTTAATACATAACTCAACATAGTCAAAATAGAAGTTGGCAATGATGACCTCTGTGCTAGATACTCAGGCAGCTATAGCTTCTTAGACTGTTACTCATATCCTGGTGATTGCTGCAGTCACTCAGCCAACTAATAATCAAGAAATGGTTGAACAAAAGCCATTCAAAATATTAAAGGTGAAAGTTTCTTCCCCTACAACTCCTATCAATTTAAATGATTCAAACTTAGAAGAAGGCATGATAGCCTCTGCACCTGTTGCTGAAGAGGGGGATCAACATTTGCAATCATTCACAGATCTGCTCAATAGTGATGGTAAGAAAGGTTTTATCCCTGTCTCTACAATTGTCCAGTCTTCTTCTATTTCTAGCTCCTCGTCTTCAGCATTAATCCTTTCATCCATTCAAACTTTGTCTACCTTGTCTACTGGATCATGCGTATCACCTACACTGTCTCAATTGTATGAGGCTCTGACCTCCACATCTGTATCTATCACATGTCCTACCGTGCAAACCTCCATGTTACTACCTGCCATTTCAGAAGCACCAATTATCAATATTCCCCTACACCTACCCTCAATTACTCTGTCAACATCATCTGGTACTGAAAAGGTTTTGGTGTCTTCCTCACCACTTCCAACTATCAATCTCCACTTCCCATCTTTTGAATCTTCAACCCCACTCTTCTCTTCAATCTCTGAAGTAACCCTTGTTCAAAACATTTCTCCTTTCACAACTGACATTACCATGACCATGCCCTCTCCTATCATTACCCACATATCCTCTTTGGTGTCTACAGTGATTGAGACTTCTGTATCCACTGACCAAAGAGATGATTTTAATGAAGACATTGTCACATATGCTGCTATGCAAACCTCCATGTCACTAGCTGTTATTTCAGAAGCAACAATTTTCAAGATTCCCTACACCTACCCTCATTTAGTCTGTCAACAACAGCTAGTACTGAAAAGGTTTTGGTCTCTTCCTCACCACTTCTAGCTATCAATCTTCACTTCCCATCCTCTGAATCTTCAACCCCACTCTTCTCTTCAATCTCTCAAGTAGGCCCTATTCAAAACATTTCTCCTTTCACCACTCAGATTACCATGACCATGCTCTCTCCTATCATTACCCGCACATCCTCTTTCGTGTCTACAGTGATTGAGACTTCTGCATCCAATGATCCAAGAGCTGAGTTTGATGAAGACATTGTCATCTCTCTTCGAGATTATTATTATAGAAATTATGATAAAGCAGTGGTCAAAAAGAGTAAAAGGTGGACTAGGGATCAAAGTGGGATGGATGTATTTGTTTCTGACCAAATAGTTTGGACTCAGCACTTCGGTGACCCACAAGGAGATGCAGAAGATACAACTGCTACTTTGGGAGCATTCACAGGTTCCAACCTCGATGATGTTAACACTTTAAATAGAGATTTTTACAGGAGGAAAGAAGAGATAACCCAATTGAAGGAAGAACATGAGAAGAGTAAAAGGGAACATGAGGCTTATGTTGTTGATCTTATGAAGACATCTAAGCATAAGTATAATGAACCACAGGTCAAAAGTGCTTCTCTTCAGGTTAACCTACAAAATGAGAAGACTGGAAATGTTGCCTTTACATAGAGGATAGCCTCACTTGAAAAGCAATGTGAAGATGCAACTGCAAGTGTAGTTTCCTCTTCGTTCTCCAGGTTTTCACAAGAATAATTTAAGGAGTTGGCTATCAGGACAAATCAAGAGCATTGTGACTTAATAACTGACTTGTTCCACACTTTAAATGATATTTATGAAACCCATATTGCTTTTGGTCAAATGGTTGTTGTACTTGAAGATCAGGTGGAAAAGAGGGAGAAAGCTTCCAAGGCTTATGATGACATTCTAGACTAGAAAAGGTACATGAAGGACAAGCCAAAAAACATCATCATCCTCAGTAGCTTTCAGCTAAAGAAAGTCAGAACAGTATTGCATTCTTGGCTTAATCTTAATGAGATTGTTGAAGAGACTATTAAAAAGGCACAAGCCATGTGTGGAATAAGATGGTATGTTGTTGACAATATGATGGACACTTTGCTTTTTTCCATAGTAGATCTTATTGAAAACGCCTGTCCTCCAAAACTTATGATCGAGCAAGTTGAATGCCGACGAGATGAAGTAAGGGAGAAAATACAAGGGCTCGATCATATTACCATTCAAGACGTCGATCAGTTAATCAGACAATCGTTGGTTGTTGAGGGCAAGGTCCACATTTACATCCGCATCTAGCATAAGTTAGCTAAAAAACGAAATAGAGAATTAAAAATGTGATGCTCAACTTGGTTTCGAATCAACTAATTATCCCAACATTGAGGAATTGCTAGGGATTTGGAACAGATGGCGGGATTTCATTGGATATTAGTTTCATCTACACTTTTCCATCCCAATTTGATGGAAATCTACTCTTTGTAATAATTATGTAAAGGGTAGGTTTCACATGTAATTGAGGTTTTGTAATTTTTTTCATATCTATTCAATACAATTATCATATTCTTTCATATCTATTGTTGTTTATTTGATTAGGTTTGCTTAAGGAATTATGATTTTTCTTGTTTCAGATGGATCAATATCAATATTACTGTTAGTCTTTTGTGATGAATTAGTGCATTAATATAGTTTATTTTATTAAAATATTTATCTCTTTCTGCAAATCATTATAGAGTAAATTCGATAATACATATGTTAATTTTTCAATTAAAATGATAAGTAAATGATCTGGTTTACATTTCTATTAATTGGATTAAATGTTTGTCTCTCTTACATCTCAGGTTAATCTATAGTGTAGGCATAGATTAGATTTCATTTTAGTTATAACACTATACCACTCATGGATTTATAACTTACATTTAATGATTTTAATTATTACATTATATTATTTATTTTATTCTTGTAATTTCTATTTTATTTATCTTTGGATAAATTAACTAAATAATTTAATATTTTAATAAATGGTATTAAAGTTAAAGGCTAAATTAAGTATTAAAGTTAAAGACTAATGTTTTTAGAGATTCAATCAAAACAATTTGTCAAAATAAAAAATAATAATAAGTGGAATTAATAGTAACTACAAAGTATTATTAAAATGTAATTTTCAATCTCCCAAGATAAGTTAGAAAAATTTAGTTAAAAAAAAACTCAATATTTTTACTCTCGAGATATTTCTTGGCGCCTCTTGGTGCAAATGCTAGTTTAAACCTTCCCTTCCTTACCTTACCCTTAGATTGGTTAGTCATATTTAGTTTGTGAGGCCGACTTACTAATAAAAAATAATAATAAAAAACGTAAATGAAAGTATTTTGCTACATGGATATTCGGAATTGGCTTTTAGACTTTTTCCCACTAGTCTATCATGACACAACTCTGTGTTTCCTTGTCATCAAATGTTTTGATATGCTTCCTTTTGCAGCACATTAGATTTGAAAGCCGGTCACTTCTTTCTCCTATATCTGGAGAATTAAAAATGGAAAATAAAAAATATTCTGTACTCCTATATTTGGAAAATAATAAATATTCTCTACCGCTCATTTGTTTTCGAGTTTATCAAAGTTTTTTCAATTCATTTTGTCTCATCTTAGCCGACAAAGTTTACCTTTTGCTGTTCACGTTAATACAAATTCTACTCACATTTTTCCAACTAAATTGTTTTATTTGTCGACTCATCGTAACAACAGAAATCTATCTTTGGCTCTTACGGAAATACGTGGTTAGGATATTGTAGTTTATTGGTGGAAATTTTAATTAAATTTTTTAGTCTATTCCAAATTATAAATTATGAACATCGATAATTAATATTCTAAGAATATAATACTAGATCTTTTAAGTATAATATTTTTTCACTAATATATATAATATTATACCTAAACTAAAGAGCAAGAAAATTCATCGGATTTCAGGTGCAAATGGTCGAGAGTTTAGCTCACTTCCTTTCTATTAGTTTAGGTGTGGTAGATGTTGTTTCTAAAGAAATATAAAGCCTATTTTTTTAAATTATTAATATATTATTTCATAGTGAGTTAAACTCTACCATTTGCACCTGAAATCCGGCGAATTTTCTTGCGAAAATCCGGCCGAAATGGTTCAAAAGTAGTTTTTAGTGATTGGAGTTACATAAACTGGGTGCCCCAAGGGTAATCGAGGGTGCTGAATCTATTTCTGCAATAAAAATTGTAATTTTAACACTGAAAATCTCATTTTCAACAACAAATCATGTTGCCAGATTCCGGCAAAAAGTGCCTGAAAAAATGTAAATGGTCTGGAGATTAGCCAACTCCATAGAAAAAGACCACCTATATCACTTCCATTTTATAATTTTCATATTTCTTTAATAACATCAACAAAACTATCTTCTGATGCCTAAACTAATAGAAATGGATCAAGATTATATTCCATTTTATAATTTTAATATTTTTTTAATAACACACCAAAATTGTATATACTCTTGACCATAAGCTATATTCGTGTCTTTTTTCTTTTTTTTCAGAATGTAATCTCCAAAACCATTCTTTCCTTTTCCTGAATAGTGTATATGTTTCTTCTTAGAAGGTCACACGTTCAAATCCAAAGAGGGTAATGTATGTATAACTCTATAGACTTTAGCACTTAAATCATTGCACAAAGGAAGTCCTTTATTCCACAAACAAGGGGGTCTCATACATTAAATTAGTATCTCCCTTGGGGTGACCTTTTATATATATATAATTTTATTTTATTATATTATATATATTTAAAAATAATTTTTTTTTTACATAATGTCAAAAAAAAGATACACTACACTATTCCTAAAATATATATATTTATATGTATAGTGTAGGAATATATATATTTATATGTATAGTGTATGTGTTTTGTTAGCCTTATATATATATCCTTGGAATTATATATATATAATTTTTTTTAGAAATATATAAATATATATATATATGAGAGTTTATTTTTAAATTTGGAATATCTTTAATGTAAATTTATGATAAAATATTTTGTAATTAAACCGAAGGCTTTTATTCTACGAAGTCGACTTTGGAGGCCACGTTTTCAATTGGTCGTCCCTCTATCAAATAGAAAGTCACCACCTGTACAAATCTTAGTCGGTAAGAGCAGAGTCATTGCCTATTGCTTCTGCTTCCTCGCTGCTCCAGCCCTTGCTCTCGCTTGTTCGTGCTATTCTGGGGGCATGGTTTGGTTTCTTATTCAGATGATTAGGGGGGCGGGGATGTGAAATTGCGTAGTGTAAAGGGAGAGGATTAGATGGCTGGCTTGCTTTGACGCTAGCCGAACTCGGCTGAGGAGGCTTGAGGAACTTGGCTGCTTACTGGCTTTTCACCGTTACTTGCAAGCATAATTAATTGCTGCGTTCGTTACTGGCTGGATGGTTGAAGAAACGGGCTGGCTTGCTACTTCGACTTTGCAACCTGGAGAACGGTGAAGACCCTTGGAATAAAGCTTCACTCAGCAAACCCAAGCACCTCACTGGACATCCCAACAATTACCATCCATCTCGCGCAACCACTCCAGCACTAGCTTTATTAAAGCAATCGCTTGAAACGTTATCAAAGGAAATTATTTTAAGCTTTATCATTTATTTTAGGCCCTTGATTAGGAATAGCCTATCATCGTTTCATACTACCATGACATAGTTATACATTTTTTTAGGAAGATTGGACGGGACAGACAACAAATTGATCGGAACTATGTTTTTTATTCCCAACCTTTTACGTCATCGTTCCGGGTGCCATATAATAACTGTATTGTATCTTGCGGAGCCTCGGCCCGTCTGATTTTGATATCAAAAACTTGGCCCTTCCTTAGTTATAGGGTTTTTTATTGACAACCCACTTGCGTGAAGATCTTGTGCGGAGGACGGGGCACACATATAAGAATCTTTGAGAGAGGAGATGTGAGATTTAAACTATTATGAGGAGGACAAGG
Organism: Pseudotsuga menziesii; assembly: GCA_001517045.1. NCBI lineage: Eukaryota > Viridiplantae > Streptophyta > Pinopsida > Pinales > Pinaceae > Pseudotsuga > Pseudotsuga menziesii. The sequence continues at coordinate 203,973 of LPNX011142215.1, read as the reverse complement.
ATATCGGTACGATCACAGAGTTATCAAGGAAAAGATATATGCAACTCCGAAGCTAACTCCTTCAGCTTGAGTAGGAATGGGTAGCTGAAGCTGAGCAATTTGGCTGAACTCACTCATCAATAGGGGAGTTTTTTTTAGCTCGAACGCCTTCATCAAGAACTCCTTCATCTTTAATGACAGAATGTGAGAGGAACTCCTCTTTAACTTAAATGAATGGTTAGCTCACCCATGCCATAACTCAATCTCAATAGGGATTTGTGTTGTCAGCTCAACGAACTCCTCTTGAACGGCGAGCAAAGCGAATCCCCTTGCCAGTCCTGAACTCAATTAATAGGAGATTTAGTTTTAGCTTACTCGCATCTATACGTTGTTTTACACTAACTGAAACCGTGTTCAATCAACAACATCCACATAGTTCTCCCTGCATCAGACCACTGATCAGGGCTCCGGTACTGTTCCGGTATTGTTCCTATAGTTGAGATGGATTATTTGGGTATCAACGAGTAGGCCTAAAAGAAGTATCTTTCGTAAAAAGGCATCGGAGCTTTATCGGAGCTCTCCGTCCTATAAATAAAGTGGTAAAATCACCTCTGAAAGGGCGGCTAATCAATCCAATGAACCTAGTGGATCCAGTGGGTTTGTTATCCTTCATTCTCCACGAACATAGTAACTAATTACATCAATGTATTTTCAACAAATTTATAGGCTTGAAGTAAATCTGTTAAAGAAATTCGCCATGAGTTTGTCTCAGGAGCAGTGCTACTTCTAAAACGCTTTACAAATTTTCCTAAATTTATTTTATAATATTTTTTTTCTTATTTTAACATGGTTTCAAGCAAGAGCGTGGTTCCCGCTTTACAAATTTTCCTAAATTTATTTTATAATATTTTTTTTCTTATTTTAACCTGGTTTCAAGCAAGAGCGTTGTTCCCTTGACTGAAGACGGGCGTGGTCGGCAACTCTAAGCAACGGGAAAATAAGAACCGGGGAGCGCGTTTTGGTGAGGAAAGATGTCGCAGTTGCTTATGAGAGCGCCTCTACCATCGTGTTATATGATCTAAACAAGGAGCTCTATGCGGCTTCTCAAGAAAATCTTATCCTGGCGGTGGTCTGCGAAGCCATAAAATCCGAGAGATAGCTCTGCCAAATTTACAGTTTACATGATTCCTCCACTCCCGACAGACTGGATGTTCCAAACATTGATCTGTTTAAGATGAAGAGCCGAATGCTCGAGGATTATGAGAACAAGATGAGAATCTCAAGGGAAAGTGTATTTATGGTGTGCTACGCTCTGCAAAATGATGGAATACCCTACGTTAATTGATGTAACTACACAAAAATGATGAGAAAACTGCAAAATCACCTTAGAGAACGAGTATTCATGGTGTGCTAAGCTCTGCAAATTGATGTAAGAAAACTGCAAATCACCTCAGAGAAAGAGTATTCATGGTGTGTTTCGATGGTGGGTTTTTTCATGCCATGGGCGCCATGCAAGATGGGCATGCGAGTGTTATTATTATATTGTTAATGTGTACACTATGTTATAACACTCTTTAACAATTATTTAATTGGATTATTTCTCTAAATTGAAGATAATAATTTAATTAAGAGTTTAAATGGGTTTATGTGACTACTTCTATATTCAATGGATAATGCATCCAATGAACATACACAAAGACCGAAAGAATTGTTAGAACACCTTATCTATATCCTGAATCTGGAATGATCCTAACTGGTTGGATGTAAATAATTGTTAATGAAATATTTCATGGTAATGGTGTATGTTGCATAGTGATGATATTTAGTTTTGTAGGGAGAAGTAATAGATGATGATGCAAAATTTCTTGAAAGGGGAATCAATAAGAATCAATTTATTTAAGAAAGGAATGAAATTGGAGATTCATGCCCTTCCTTGAAGTTGAGGGATGGGTATCATGTTTTTCCTAGAATAGAGTAAAGGAGACACTTAAGCTAAATTTCTTTTCCTCCAATACTCATGGTGTGATATTAATGTTTTTTAGGGTTCTTATGAAGAAATACATGCTATTGATCAATGTTTTGGTAGATACCTAGTGTGGAAGAGCTTATTTACAAGAATTTTGACATTGTGAAGGCTCATGTATAAGGATCGTCAAATGCCAAGGATGTTGACGATTTTTTGGTCACGTTGCCAAGCCTTGATCATCAATCCCATGAGAAAACTCCCATTCATTAACTAGAAAATTTTATTGATGATGTTTATTAATAGGAGTTTGAATTATCCAGTTGGATTTGAGATGCTTAGGTGTACGCCTATGAAGGCTATTGGATAGGTGATGTGGCCAAGGAAGAAACTACACATTACACCTCAAATTTTATTGATGATGTTTATTAATAGGAGTTCCAATTATCCAGTTGGATTTGAGATGCTTAGGTGTACGCCTATGAAGGTTATTGGATAGGTGATGTGGCCAAGGAAGAAACTACACATTACACCTCATTACTAGAGAATAGTGAGTTCCTAAATTTATTGGCATCATCAATTTGTTGATTACATAAGTTAAACCAACTAGAATTTAGTAGTTCTACAACATAACCCAAGGCATAGTTATCATGCAATCAAAGAAATATGTAACTACATTGTAAAGCCTAAATAAATATTCTTCAATTCTTTTAGTAAACAACATGATTTGTACCATATATATTTTGTGTTCCTTGTATTTTTGTACATAGAATTCCTATCAAGGACTCAAACTATTTGATGCTCTTAAAAGTATTGATGAATGATGTTCACATAGTTGTAAAATTGGATCCTATGTTGGTACGGATTCATCTTAGTCTTAAAATGGAACTGAGTCTATAAGTAGATTGACCTTCATTACTTTCAAAGTGACATTTTCAATTCTTATTTGTATTTATGTATCAACAAGGGCTTGATGGAAGCAATTTTCGCATAGTTTCTCATGTTGAAAAACAAGGCCTAATGATATATGAGAGATTTACATTAGCTTTAGGTTTCAATCTTAGGAATATCACCTTCTCGACTCGGCCCATAACTTGCTCTAGATTTCTGAACTAGCTTGAAACTATATGTTTAGTGATGGTGCTTGAGCCTACCCTACCCTACAAAAGGAGCTATTGGAAAAATTACTAGATGTGTCTAAGTGATTAAATGGGTTTGAATGCTCTTATGAGGTTCAAAATGGTTTAAAGAAGTGGTGAGAAGGATTTCTTTGTGCAAAGCATGGAAAAATATTTGTGGAAGGTATTAATATACATTAATATGAGATGTCACTATGAGTACCTATAAATGTGCATGGAAAGAACTCATAAATGAGTTGTAGAAGAGGACAAACATCAAGAAAGGTATCCTATTGTTTTCAAAGTTAATTCTACAAGTCACGATACATTTTCTTGACATATATTATGTCAATGTCAACTCAAAATTGGGTCACCCATCTACCAAAGTACCAATATGTTTAAACCATCCCAACGAACACTATGAATACATAATTAAGTTTCCATGATATAACAAACAAGGTTGAGTCCCAAGCATAAACAAATAGTCATCACATTGTGTGACATTGGGTGGAATATCATCATGGGGTTGGATCCCAACCTATACCAATACTAATTCGCAAAAGAAAACACTACTCTCTTTTCCACTTCATCATTTCTACTTTTCTTTGCATTATTTTCCCTTTCAATGTTTTATTGAACCTTCTGGGACAATTGCTAGCTACAAAACGGTACACCATTTTTTGAGATAACTAAAAGGATTAAAAATGATGTCATTGTTTATAGCAAGATAATTCCCTATTCATTCTTTATGTACAACATGGTTTTTTCTTTTAGAAGAATTAAGCTTAAAATAAATTTACCTCTCTTGATGCAACATGGAAAAAGCTTTTTGGATTTGTTAGAGTTGTTATAGCATCCCCATTTTGCTCCAAAGTCAACATTACAACATCCATCAACAACACAATAGGGCATACACCCTATTACTTGGAGGGACATCACTCTCTTGTAGTAAATGCTTAAGAATCACTAAACACCATTGACTTAAGTTCACACGACCAATTTCCTACTGTGTTAAGTTCACATGACCAATTTTTTAGTGTATCTTTGATAGGTAAAATAACAATTGGTACTGAGATCTATAATTTGTCTTATCTATTTCTTTTATTATTTTGACAAAACCATAAAAGACCAACCTTAGAATAATTTTTATACATGAAGATACAACTTACATAGAGTGTTGTGATAACTCTTATTTTTTATTATATAACCTTCATACAACTTATGCCTTTTAATGTGATTTCTTATAAATGTTTGTATAGTAAACTTTAGATAAACAAATATACACAAATAATATATTTATATAACCTTATCTAATTGTTTCATAATTATAAACTAAATAATTAAGTTTAAGTTTTAGATCAATGTTTTTAGAAGTTAAAAAATTAGTATTATATTTTCTTAAAATTGATTTATAAATAAATTAATAAAAAAAATAACACAAATATTTATTTATTTATGATTTTATTTGTTTTTTATTTTAAAATTTTAATAATTATTAAAGAAACAATTTCATATGAGATACTTTTATATACTATCTTTCTAATTTAATCATTTCCGTTATATATTAAAAACCATGTTAGAACTCTCTTAACTATTTACGATTCTTAACTGTTTATAATTCAAATTTATTTGTAAGGACAAACCATCTTCAAATAAGTATGTAATTTTTGTTTATTAAAAACAAAACTTTATTATTTTCTAAATCATGAATTCAATTTTAAAAGTTTATATCTCAAGTGGTAATAGTGGATATGAAAACATTTCTTCCATGTTTGGTTTTACAAAAATATATATCTTACAAGACACCAATTCGAATAATAATATTGATGAAATGGAGAAAGAACAATTCCTTATTGTCGATGGTTTGACTACCATGTTCAATAATTCTTTGGGCATGGTTGTTGAACATATATCATTTCTAACTCGAGCTTCCAACCAAATATGGGGATTTTGCTCTTGCTTTTGAGGTAATTTGTGTGGTGTGCATTTTCTAATTTTGGACGAAGGATATAAGTTTTTTATGGACATTTACTAGGAGCTCTTTGGAGGAGGGGAAACATCCAATTATGCTTAGATGAGCATAGGGTATCAAGGATAGATGTTAAATACCATGCTTATTTATGCTTTTTAACATGGAGGCTTATGTTGCATACTGTGTTTATTTGTGGTGTTTAGAATGACATTGGTCGCAAAATGATTTTTTTCTAAAAACTTAAATTTAAAGTAATGTGAAAACATGGGATAGCATTTTGTGATTTTGGATGAATGGTTTAAACCTTGATGGAAATTTACTAAGAGCTCTTTATAGGAGGGGAATATTCCAGTTATTCTTTAAGGAGCATAGGGTATCAGGATATATGTTGAGTACTATGCCAATTTGTGGTGTTCAAGCATGAAACAATATAAATATCTTAACATCCATGCTTTAAGGAATTTGTTTGGCTGTGCTTTTTACTGGTTATTTGGCTATTTTTTGATCTCTATGCATAATTTTTCGGTTGCTTTCGTGTAACTTCATTTTTGTTATTTTTTGTTTTTGTTTGTGATGCATTTGAATCCAATGGGGCTTTAGATTTGAGACAACTTGTATATGATATATACTATGAAATTTTATGTCTTAGTGTGCAACAATGTCCTAAAACATATGATTTTCAAGTTATGTGTAATGTTTTGTTGCTAGTAAAATTTTAAATGGCATGTATATTGATTTTTCTAATAGATGCATTTGTCTTCTTTAGTTTTTTCATTGCCTATGTAGTTTTTTGTCAATTTCATTTTGTAGCTTTCATGGATATATTAGAAGAATTTGCATCATTACATATTATGCTATGTAAGATTACCTTAAGCTTTTGTTTCTTTATTTATTGGATTGTGCTTAAAATTATAAATCCGAGAGATCTTAAAATACTTCCTTTTTTTCACTTTGAATCAAATCTACTTTAATTTTTTTTTCCTTCGGCGTTTTGTTGCACCTTTCGGGACAATTGCTAGTTATACATATGATTAGGTGAAAATAAATATATGGAAGTATTAAATTATATAACATTGGGTTAAATTTTAATGTGAATGTATAAATGGATAAGTCGTTTTAAATATCGAGATTGTACATGGATTGTGTAATTTCAACCAATGATATATATAGAGGCTTAAGGGTTAGTTTATGTTCTTATGAGGTATAGGAGAGGTCTTTATGTTACTAGTTTTACTTTCTTTATTGCATTTTGTTTATTATGAGGAAGTAATGCAAAGTAGTAGTTCAAATATTATATAATTTGGAAATTTTAAATTATTATGAATTCACATATACAAATTTTTATCAAATTATAAGGAATTGTAATTTTTAATGCAACTGTAATGTGATTAACAAACTTGTATGGTGTGGATGACATATATATTAGACCAATGCACCTAATGAGGATGCACTCTACCTGTCACTGCATCAGAGCAAGGGATGATGAGGGTGAGGAAGCTACTACAGTTATCAAGGACCTCCCAAATGTATGCAGGAATATTTAAGGACTCACTGTCTGTATCCTTATTACTTGGTTTGATGATGTACTATAATTTATGAAACAACATGTGATGGGAATACCCATAGGATTCACAAATCTACGACAAAAAGTGGCCACATCATTCATATTTTTTCATGAGACTCAACATACTCCTAGTTCATAAGACGAGGAACCATAGGTTGAGTCATATGATTTTCCTTTGGTAGATGGTGTGTATGTTTTCTTTTACATCCTTTTTATGAAACATCCATGACTATGGATATGAAATTTTGTATTTGACATATTACACATTTACTGGGTCATGATGTGACCATTTTATCTAGATATAAAAATGAATGTTTTTCATAGTTTCTTTGTGTGTTTTAAATGGTGTGTGCAATTAAGGTTATTGATGTATTGTACATGTTTAACATTATTGAAAATTTGTAAATGACATATATATGCCAATGGAGAACATAATTGGTTATTGTATTATCCAATTCATTTAATATTATGGGAGTAGAAATATAATGAATAAAATAAAACTAAAATTCTAGAACACATGTTCATAAAACATTTCAAAATAGTGTAAGATATTGAACATGATAAACATTGTTCAACTGAGATACAATAGACTAAGAATCAAGTTTGATGTTAATATGATTAATGTCGATAGAGATAGATTTGGAACTAATCTTGATAAATCCACTATATTCAACAACATTGCATGACCAAGAAAAGTTCATCTTGAACCGGTGAGTTGGTTGGGGCTTGAAAATATCACCCATGCAATCAAAGCAATGTTTCAAGTGATTAAGAGAAGAATCCACGAAGCATAAATAGGTGAATACATCTAATGAACTCTAGAAAGAAACATACCAAGAAGGATAATCTCCCTACTGAAAATTTATTGTACAAAAGTAAATTAATTTAAGTACAAAATAGGTGAATATAACATGATACAACAAGAGTTGTCGCGGCATGATTTCCTATGTGAAGTATTTTCTCAGCTACATCCCATACTACATCTTTAAAAAGTAAGTTTCCATCATTGTCAAGTAACAACCACTTATAGTATGAAATGAGAACTCGACATAGTTCTCGTTTTTCTCTCTCCTAATTTCAGTAGCTATTATTACCTTCATTTCAAAAAGGGTTGATACCAGTATCACACATTTTTATTTTGAGGAATTTTTACGGGCATTTGAATAATCTTCATAATAAAATAATTTTAATTTCTATTTTCAAGTGTTTTTTTAGAAATTTAAAAAAATCCTACATTTAGAAGCAAGTTATAATGAAAAACATATATATATTGCAATTTTTTATTTAAAATAAGAGATTTTTATGGACAAAACAAAACATTTTTATTGACAAAATTGTAAAAAATTCAATAAAAAAAAATACATTTAAAGCAATATTTAATGGTTTTTCAGAGATTTTTTTGTATAAAATGATACTATTTTATATTATTTTCCAAAAAGTGACCATTCACATAAATTCAAGAAAAAATATACCATATTTATGTACACATAACATATTAAAAACATTATATAGAAACTTTATTTCTAAAATAAACACTGAAAGTCAAAACATTACCAATATCTTATAAAAAAGTTGTCAACATTAACATTTTCTTCAATACATGAAACTAACCAACAATATCATGCACCCCAAATTCTTCATCGAAATTGGAATTTTTTGAGCTTGGATGTCTTCATGGACATCAATGTCCTCTTCCATTAGGTCTTCCATGTCTTCAAGATGCCCAAAGTGATCCTCTACAAACAACCCTCCTAATAGGGGTTGAAGCTCTTTTAACTTCTTCGGCACAAGTGTTTCATTAAAATTAAAAAATGCATTGATATTAGATTAAATTGAATTGGTCAATATAAAGGAATGCAAATAACCAATTCAACTTATTCAATACATTTATTCAATTTTTTTCATGATCTCTATTCACGTCGAAGTATTTTTACCCAATTAATGCAAATGACCTATTCAACTTGCTCAATGCGTTTATTTTTGTGAATAGATATAATGGCTTCTTGCTAATCATGTCATGTTCATTTATGTCCCAAAATATAGTGAATAGAGCAAATCCATGGTTTTTATTACAATTTCATTTATTCAACTTATTTCATGATCTCTATTCATGTCGAATTATATTTACCCAATGAATGCAAATGGCCAATTCAACTTATTCAATGAGTTTATTTTTGTGAATAGACATAATGGCTTCTTACCAATGATGCCATATTCATTATTATCACAAAATATAGTAAATAGAGAAATGCCATTGTTTTTATTACAATTACATATTTCAAATTTTGTTTTAATGTTCTTTCCCATTATACCATGTTCATTATTGTCACAAAATATAGTAAATAAAAAAAAAACTATAGTTTTTATTACAATTACATATTTTAAATTTTTTTGCCAAAAATACCATCAACTTATCATAAATTTGACAAAATAAAAAAAAAAGTTACTCATCATATTACTTATCATACGTATTATATATTGCATATTAAAATTACGTATCATACATTAAGCATTAAGCATTATTCAAGAGGATACTGAAGATGTTTTAATAACAACAACCATAGGGGTCGACCACTTCATAAGCAAATAAAAGTATTGTTGACCAACTCATATTATCTCTAAGAATACAAATACTCCGTCGGCCATCTCCATTTCATTCTGGTTCTGTAATAATTAGTAAGAATAAAACATAACAGAAGGTAAACATAAGAATAATTACATCCTTCCGCAATAAAAGTCGTAACCTCACTTACTGTTATTAACCCTTCTATGGATTAACACGGGAGCTGGAGCTATTTCGTTTGCATGCATCTTTTCTTTTATACTAGTATTTCTATTCTTCCCTTCCCTTCCATAGTAAGACCCCCCTCACCTATATGGTTTCTTTCCCCGATAGGGACATCTCACGTCGTACCTATCTCCAACATGCAAAGCTACAATATGTTTTACAAAGTTGTGACAATTATATATTTTGCTATTCTTTAAAAATAGGGATTCATGCTTGTTAGGAGGGAACATCATGGCTCCATTTTATTATCCCAAAGCACATGGGGGCAATAGAGTCAATATCCTTCTTCCAGCCTCAAGGCAAGGGGAAGGGAAAGGAAAATATAGAATGGTGGGAAATGTTATTTAATGTCCATATTCTATGACGTGAAGGTTGTCATGCTTTCTATGTGTCCCCACTTGAACATGAGTGATTCTAATAGTTGTAAGTATAAAAAATCCAACTAAGATAATGGACAATTTAATACCTCAAGGCACTTTAAAATTTCTGTTAATTTGCAACTTCAATAAATAACTTTGGTCGAGTAGGAAGTTCAGTTATAGCAAGAAATTCATACACAAGAAATTGGTCGACCCAAAAATTGGCTGATAAAACATTCATTAATTCATTTATAGCAAGAAATTGATTTACGAACAATTCAATAACTTGAATCTCAAGATAACACATGCAGTGCATATCCAGTATTAATCATTAAATTTCCATTTTTTGCACATGGTAAGGATTTACAGGTTCTCTTTCTGTGCAAGCAATTCATGCAGGCATACCTATCTCATATTTTAAATAAAATTGATGCCTATTGCGAGAATGGGGGCGGAGGGAGGCGGGGAATGGAAGAGGGAGCTGGAGCAGAGCTCCGCTCCCTTGACCACCAAAGAGCCTCCCATCACTGGCGGCACGATTCTTTCCATTTTTTTCACATGGTAGGGATTTACAAGTTCTCTTTGTGTGCAAGCAATTCATGAAGGCAGACCTATCCCATATTTTAAATAAAGTCGGCCTGTTGCGAGAATGCGGGCGGAGGGAGGCGGGGAATGGAAGAGGGAGGAGGAGCGGAGCTCCACTCCTCCTCCCTCTTCCATTCCCCACTCTCAGTCATATGTAGATTATGGTGCCTGTAAGAGAGGAACGGGTAAATCCTCAACACTTCGTACGAAGTCAACCGGAACAACTCCATGCTCTCCAGAGCCGCAACGTTGATGCCCTGATGTGCTTCAATGACTGCACGCACCTCTTCCACCAGATCTCTCTACAGTTGACAGCCCTCGTAGGAAATATATTTGGTCATATTGGTAAACATAATGGCCATTAACAAGATGGAATTCGCAGAGATAGATATTAACAGATGATGGAAGGCCTCCTCTCTGTTCAGTCCAGACTGACTTTTGGCCGAATCCAACCGGTCATTGATGAAATTTAGAGTTTGTTGTAGTACCCGAAAACGAGGCAGAACAACATAGGAACACAAAGAGCACTAGAGGCGAAGATTTTGGAGGGAAGAGCACTAGAGTTCAAAAATGGAGCAATCATGGCACCTAGCCACCTAGCCACGTTGGGCTCGTCGAACATCCTAGAAAACTCCTCTCTCTATATTTTTTCTGAGTAATTACAAACACCAACTACAACCCGTGCTACCTACTGGTTTTGCTTCTCTACACGGACATATATTCATACAATATATAGTTCAAAATATTTCTCGACACAGACCTATATTCATAAAATATAAAACAGGCATCGCTGAATAAATTATAAGAAAATTTATAGTTGACCGAGAGGGGCATGCCCATTTTTTTTTTATCACTTCATTTGGTGATTGTTCTTTAATAGGATTTTATTTTGTGACCACAAGTGACCACTATCTCTGGGCGGACACAAATAGCAAAACTATGAATTAATGATGCAATTAATTTTCCAATGTGAAATTCTGAAAAAAAATTATATTATATTATAATGAAGTGTTAAATCCAATAGATTTTGTAACCAACCATCATAAACTTTATCAAAATAGTGGTCCTTAAGTCTTAATTATATTTGTGTTTAAGGTCTTAATTAATTATTATGGTTTCTGAAAGTAGTGACAAGTAAGCATCGGGAAAAATTTACACTCGGTGAGACATGATACTTCGTGGCATTTTACTTTTAAATTGTGGTGTTAACATTTTCAAGTGATGAGTACATATAGAGTCACTAATTTTCACGTGTAGATTACACTTCTTTATATGAGTAAAACAATTTAAATACTTTTAAAGAAAGTACTTCATGGATATATGCTATTTAGGTTTTTCCAATTTTTTTTAAAGAGAAGGCTTAGTGTAGGAATGTTTATGAGAAATAATTTCTACGGGCACGTTATACCAAGAAGTGGTAAGAAGTAGGTAGAGGAGAGTTTAATGGTGGAGTAAATTTCGTTGTTTCTTTCTCAAATATATGGTGTTTTTACTAAGATTTTTAGGTGTATTTTTTACTCTATCTTAATGACAAAATTAAAGGAGAAATCAGATAGGTATACCTTCAAGACTATGATTCGGAAACACCTTGTGTATAATGATTGTGGAGAGGTTGAGATCTAGTTTGTATTGCACCTATATTAAGACAATATAAAGCATTTTTATTTACCGAGTCATAGTGGGTTTCCCTAGGAGACTCCCCCCTCTTCCTCCACCTCATCCGTCCTCCCTTCCTCCCCCCCCCTCCACTCCCCTCCATCCTCCTCCCCCTCCGCCTCCCCCTTCAACCTTCTCCCTCGTTGCAATAAGGGGAGCACCGCTCCCTTGGGAGCCAAAGGGTCATCCCTCATTGGCGGCGTGATTTTGATAATTGCATCGCCAGTGAGGGGCATCCCTTTAGCACCCAAGGGAGCGATGCTCCCCTTAATACGATGATGGAGGAGGTGGAAGGGGAAGGGGGAGGAGGGTGGAGGGGAAGGGAGGAGAATATTTTGAATATTTATAGGAAACTCTGAAGGTGAAGGCAAAGGAGACATTTGTAATTGAAACTCTGAAGGAGATTTTGAATATTTATATGAATCATTTGTTCTTGAATGGTCTAATATATGCTTTCATTATGATTCACATCATAATTTCTTTGATTTTATATGGTTAGAGTGGTGAAGTTATTTATGAAATATTTTTGTTTGTTTAATATGCTAGTTTCAAAAAAGTTGTAATTTATATTTTGGAGAAATATTTTTTTTGCAATTTAGGGGTTGATTTTAAAGTTTTATTAAGCAACAGTATGGGATGTTTAGGCCATGGCTCTATTTTTTACCCCGAAAAAAAAAACACGTATACTGGTATCAACACTTTTCTCTTTGGGGGTGTTTTTGGTGTTTTTTTTGCAAAAATCATCTTTTTTATCTCTAGAGTTCTCATTCTTAGTATAAAGTTCTCGTTTCATAGTATAAGTGTTTTAGCACATAAGCTTCTGCAATATCTTAAAACAAAGACTATTTATTTGTTATTATTATTTTATATGCAATTGTTTAATAAGTGTCGATCTATAAATCTCTGTAACACTTAGATTATTTTTAATATTTTCTAATGGTATTGAGTAAGTGGTGTTGAGTAGTGATATTTGGAGCACCTGAGGTATTGTTGAGTTAAGTGATGAGTAGTAAATCTATGGAGCATTTGGACTCCTTATGTATAACTGATGTTGAGCTAGAGGCTCTGGAGCATCAAAAAGAAATTATTATTTTTAAACAGCAAATTATGTATCTGTTTTTGTTCTTACTAAGACTGTATGGGATTCCCACTTAAGGAGGTATGGAGCATGCAAGAGATCAAAATGGTTGAGTAGTTGATAGCTAAAATAAACTAGATGCCAGGATTAAATCTTCTATTATTTAAATAATTAATAAATTGTTAGAGTTTAGGAACAAATCAAATTATTAAGTAAAGATAAAAACAAACTATTAGTATAACTAGTGACTGAACATAGTGATTAAACCTAAATGATAGAAGCTTCTCTCCTTAAAGAAACTTACAAATAGAAGAGAGAGGATGTTGCACGGTATAACAGTCCCTACTTCACTGGAGGGTTTGTTATAGGTCTTTGAGCGCTCATATTACCAAAGTTAGTATTTGGTGAGTCCAAGGATGATTGTGGAGATGTGGGAAAATAATTTACAAGACTCTATAAAGGTTTAGTAAACAGACCCTATGACTAATATGCTTATTTGTAAAGAAAAATAGCAAATTCACCTAGGGCCTTCTAATGTCTCTAGCATGTTCAGTTCATCTCAAGGGTGACCTGTTGAATAAAATAGGAACGGTTGAAGGTCTACGGTTGGGTGGAATGTGGCAATTCCAAGATCATTCGAAAAGCAAAAAGGACAAATAAATACTTTCGCATTAGTTTTTATGTAAGGTTTTATACATAACTAGTATTTTTTAAGTTTTCCTTTTATAAATATTTTCATGTATTTCAAGTTTTATAGGCTGTAAGTCTTTATCTTTGCTTTATTTTCTAATACAATATCTAAATTATTTCCATACTCATTATCATTATGAGTTGATATGTTCTTTTATTTTACATTTTTTTATATTTCAAGATTGCATTTATCCTTCTAAATATTTCAACTAATAAAATCTTTACAGACAAAAAACTAAAATCTATACTAATTTATCATTGGCTATTTTTAGCATAGGGAGAAAGATCCCTATAACCCATCCTTTTAAATATTTCAACTGATAAAATCTTTGTAAACAAAAAATAAAATATATACTAATTTATCATAGCCTATTTTTAACATAGGGAAAAAGATCCCTATAACCCTAACTAGGAAGAGGATCCCAAATTAAAGATCCTAGTACTAAACCCAATATTACTAAACCTTAGATAGGTTAAATGCTAATATATGTAAGTTAGTATTTATGCACACATTATATAAACAGATATATCATGAAAACATTGATAATTAAAATCACATACCCATAGGATCCACGAATAAGTAAATCTTATTCACATATACATAGCATAGATTTAAGTAAAATATGATAAATCGCACTAACTGCCATAAATAAAACTCGAAATAAACAATTAACAATGAATAGTTAGTTGTAGGGCACAATCTGAACAGCTACCATATAGTCACGATTCATGATTAAGCATTGACAAGACAACTCATTCAGGATTGAATACCATGAATTATCTAAAACACATCTATACTAAATATCAAGATTAAAATCAAATTTAACAAACTATAAATTGCATAGATCTAAATTCTTGTGAGAATGGAATTTGCTAGAGAAAGATTAAATCACTGTATATAGTATATAATTACATATTATTTAAAAATGATATGTACAATCAACATAGCATAAAGCGCTTTCATCTTCTAGTAAATCATAACACTCACATTATCGGATCTTCACATAATACACAGAAAATGAGTAACTACATACTGCTGGGGATTTTATTAAAAATACAGTCACAATCCATGTATGACTGTCAAATAAACCAACATTTAAGCATTAAAACTACATCTAGGGTCAAGATCTACTCTTACCCGGAAACCACATATAAATAAAAAAACGTTTACATGAGAGATCGAGTCTTGTAAACGAACACAATAAGAACAGGTGTCTGCATAAAACAAAATGCCTATGTTTTCTCCAAAACAAAATTTACTCCAATTATATTACTTTAAGCTACATTCTTACTTCCCCATATGCAATGAATTAACATTTGTTTTTTATCTTCTGCTTTATATCCATATAGTTTATAGTTAATATATATACAAAATGTCTCGTCTCCAACAATCAAAGCTTCTAAGTGTTTAACAAATTGACAATTTTCTGGTAGGCATTATGCCAAATCATGAAAATGAACAAGCCAATGCATAAAGATGAGTTTTATATGCACAAAACAGAAATAAAAACAACAAGAAACAACTTCTTTTTTATAGAGTTGCTCGTCTGCCTGTGGATATGTCTTCTTCAATTTCTCTTGCTGAACCTGTCGACTCAACTTCACTTCCATCTCCTGTTCCAAATCCATTGAATAACCACCTCATTGATGCACATCAATGGTTTCGTAAAAAAATGGACCAACTAGCTGATATGCATGTTTGCTCGATTTGCAAAGAATGTTACCCTGGTATTGTAACAATAAATTTCCATTGTTCATATGCTTGTTCTTGTTGTATTCTAGAACGAAAAGGCCATTGATTTTCATTGGAAAACAATATGGATCCGGGCAACCAACCAGATGTCCTTGCAATGCTTACACAGGTTGGAGAAATGCTCATTAGTCATGCTAACCCAATCTTGCAAGTGACACATGCTCATGGTGGTCAATATAAATACTCTAGCCATACCATTTTCTTCCCCCAAGAAATTTCCAATATTGCCACATACCTACTGTATGTAGTATCAGAACTTAACATCCTCATTGTTCGGAAATGCAATTCTACAAACAATCCATATGAACTATTTGTTAGTCAAACACATGTTCTTGCTGCCCTTCAATTCAAAATGGAAAATGACCCATACTACAAGGATGTACAAGTAAACCCAATTACATAAGCTTATTTGCCTCTTATTCCAGCAGACATTTCATCTTTGATTCTGCATCTTAATAGCAATGCTACATTATCTCATCAACAAAGCTTGTCTTGTATAGATCAACCACCAAATTCATTTGAACCTTATGAATTGGATTCCTCGTCATTTATTTCAACACAAACAAATGCTAGAACTGAGGTTGAAGAAATTAGACAGTTGTTACACATACCAAATATCCCACTACCAGCTTCCATTGATTGGCCCCCTATAGAAATGTCCCCTGTCAATGAGTACAACACAAAAGGCCTCCTTTCCATGGCTTTTCCAACTTTGTTTCCCACAGGTAGAACGATGTTATTATGTAACCACACATTCATGAGGTTGATATGCATGAATATGCACTTCACCTCATTCGTTATCATGACAACAGATTTGGCCAGCATCCTCACTTCCGATGCTACATATAAAATCTAATTATGTGTCATCAAAGTAATGATACTGCCTCTGTTTTTGTCAAAAAAAATCTTGAAGATACACTACTTCCCACAGTACTTCAGCTTGTCAACCAATTGCAAGACATGCTTAATGAGAAAATTGGTGAACGAGTTGCAAGATTTGGGTATTCATTACGTGGAACATGTTTGAATTGGAACAAAAGTAGAGATGAACTCACAAATATGATCAATAAACAAGGTACACTAACATTGTTCCTCACCCTTAGTGTAGCTGACACAAAATGGCCAGATTTGCATGCTCTAACGCCTACTAAATGTCTTGGTGGTTTAGCTCAAGACTATCAATGGAAGATTCACAACATCATATCAAATCCACATATTACATCACAATACATGCACAATAGATTTAAAACATTTCTTGAAGAGACGCTTCAAAAGGTTTTCATATAACAGATTATTGGTGCAGGTATTATACCATCTATTCCTTCCTATTTTTCTCTTGGAATTTTTCACTTTATACAATTTATTTCCAATATATGCTTTTTCCTCCAATGTAGATATGAATGGCAGTATAGAGGATCCACACACATTCATGGTTTTATTTGGTTAGCAAATGCACCAAATATGGACATGTTAGATTGGGAAGATGATGTTGCAGTTGAAGCTGCAAAAAAATTTTTGACACACATGCAACTGCTTGGAATCCTTGTAATTCCCAATTGTCCACATATGGGTCGCACCATTCTACTACAAATGATCCATGCAGTCTTACATCACCATCAATATTTGCATCAAACTACTCAGCTGACTATGAAGAACTTGTCAATTTTGTTCAAATGCACACCAAATGTTCAGAGTCAACTTGCCTTCGCAAAAAAAGAACAACTATTCAGTGTTGATATGGTTTTTGATATGAGCTACAAGCTACTTTTTCATTATTCATTGATCCAAATGGACGAAAACCTACAATCCTGCAAGAAATGATCCCCTTGTAAATATTCAGAACCCTACCATGCTTTCAATATGGAGGGATAACGTTGCCAACCTGTTCTTTGTAAACATGTTGTTCTCAAATGCATTTCAAAGTATGCATCAAAATTAGAGCCAAAATCAGAAACCTACCATGCAATTCTCTCTCGCCTTGCACATGTTGCACCATGTGATAGCTCCATTCTTCATCCAATCAAACAATTTATTGCACAAACAGTTGCAGAAAGAGACATTAGTGCACAAGAGACATGTCACATGCTGCAAAAAATTCCTCTTGTGATTTGTAGCTGGCACTTCTTTTCCCTAAATGTGAGCCAAACTATCTTCTGTCGTGTTTCTAATGACACTAATAACACCCGTGCAACGCCCCCCTTTATTTTTGCTTACATGTAGAGACCCATTGCTCTAGAACATCCAACTCTTCTTGAAGCTGCTTGTTGTTGGTCTTTCTCACCTAGTAGGAAAAAGAATCCATGGAAACAAAACTTACATGACAAGATTGTTAGAGTCTATCCACATTTCACTTCCATTCCTCCCTCTGATTCTTCATCTTTTGAACTATTTTGTTGGAGTTAACTTCTTCTATACAAACCTTTTCAGTCCATCCCTCATGATATTGGAACCACACCTTCTGAAATTATTTCTCATTGGAATCACATTAAAGGCACATATGTTGTGTGGCATATTGAATGTGCACAAGAAGAACCCTCTACACCTCTATCTGATGATTCAAACTCTGATGCTATTACCTTTATGCTTCCCCATACCATGGATGAATGGGAACTTCTCTCTCAAATGAGACCAGGGAATAAAATCCAAGTTAATGACCTTGAAATCATTGGCCATCATGAATTTGACAAAAATCACAATTGGTCACATAATAATATACCCACCCATTTGCATGAGACAACAACATCATTCATTGACCTCAATCACTTTTCCATCCAACTACATGAAGACATCCCATCCTTCTCCAATTCACGTAATTCCTTGTCTCCCACACAACACATAACCTTTGATCTTGTCATGTCCCATTTTAGAAACACTAGATATGCTCAACTGCTAAAATTGGTGATTCAAGGTACTACAAGAACCAAAAAATCTTACCTCATATCTTGCCTCAAATTTTCACTGCAAAATGCATCTGAACAAAATGCCTTCCCACTTCTTCTCCTTGCTCCAATTGGTGTTGCTGCTTTTAACATACATGCATCTACAATACATTCTTCTTTTCAAATACCCATTGGTGAAACACACCCTCTTGAAGGATAATCCCTTTCCAAACTTCAAGAATAACTTCGCCATATTCGTTATGTTCTCATAGATGAAATGAGATTTATTGGCCAAAAAATGTTAACTCAAATTGATGCACGCTTACGTCAAGATTTCCCCTCGCAGTGTACAATCCCATTTGGTGGTTTATCCATAATTCTTCTTGGTGACTTCGGACAATTGCCTCTTGTAAAAAACATCCCCATGTATGCAGGCTCATCCGTTGTAACTGCTCTTTGGCGTACATTTGATACTTTTATCACTCTCGAAACAATTTTCTGACAATAAGAAAATAGTCCTTCTTAAACTGCATTTTGGTAACTCTTGTGAAACCTTTGAAATGCAACACCAACTGTTGAAGAATGGGCACACCTAATGACAAGAACAACCTCATTCCTTTCACATGTCGAAAATTATTCATTTGAACAATCTATCCATTTGTATCCCACAAATAGCTCTGTTGCACTGCACAACAAACACATGCTGAAACAGCTTAATATGTCAATTGCACATTGCTTTGCAGAATAAAGGAACCAAAATTCCCATCAATCCATTGATGACAAACAATTGGCATTAAAGGTCCTTCTTGTTGTTGGTTAATAAGTCATGTTAACTGATAATTTATGGGTTCAAGCAGGAATTGTTAATGGCTCACTTGGAAAAGTCATTCATATTGTCTACAACTCAAATGAGCAACCTCCTACCTTTCCATCGTTTGTTGTTGTCAAATCCCTGCATTACAAAGGACCCTTATGAGATGCTTCTAATCCTACTTATGTTCCAATATCTACAATAACAAGAGGATCCCGTAAACAAATACCACTTCGAATGGCATGGGGTTTAACATTTCATAAACCCCAAGGTATGACCCTACAAAATGTAACAATAGATATTGGAAACATTGATAGACAAGGGCTTACATTCACTGCAATATCAAGAGTTACATCTCTTTCAGGCCTACGTATTTCTCCACCTTTCTCTTTTTCCTGATACTCTCGAATGCAAGGCAATCGATATGTCGAATGTAGGAAACAAGAGGAAAGCTTACTTGCTTCAAAATCTTTAAAACCAAAATGTGGTTGAATCTTCTCATTGTCTGTGGTATAAATGTATTGTTTTTCTGTGGTCACTTGTTCATGTAAAATATCTTCTTTTGTTTCAATAAAGATCCAAGAAAATTTGAAATATTTGGCTTCTAGACTAAATTGTCTCAGCAAACCCAAATAGTAACTGCGAAAGCTTTTAAGTAACCCAGTTATGATATACAATCAATAGCTAAAAAATATTTACTCATTGCACATTTGATATGTCAATATTTTAATGCAAACTCAATACATAAATCAACACATTCAATACATCCGCAGCCTATAATCAATATGCTACAAATACTGAAGAATAAGTCAAAATTGATAAAACAAATTTAATAAATATCGGGATATGTCGTTCTTCAATAGTGGCCATTGAAAATTTCGGAATGTAGGTTGTGGGATGACACATAATACTATTAAGTATTATATGTCATCCCACAACCCACAAATTGCGGGATGCGGGTTTCAACAAATATTAAATACAACTTTGTTTTTTTTTCTTCCGGTATCCTACATCCCAAAATTTCGGAATGCAAGGTGCAGCATGGTTAATAACATTTCAATCTCGAGTTATGATCCTGCATCCGACTAGGTTTCCTATATTTGAAAAATAAAAAATATTATGTACTGCTCATTTGTTTTCGAGTCTATCAAAGTTTTCTCAATTCATTTTGTCTCATCTTAGCCTGTCATATCCATACAGTTTCCTTTTGCTGTTCATGTTAATACAAATTCTACTCACATTTTTCCAACTAAATTGTTTTATTTGTTGACTCATCGTAACAATAAGAATTTATCTTTGGCTCTTACGGAAATCCGTGCTTAGGATATTGTAGTTTATTGGTGGAAATTTTAATTAATTTTTTAGTCTCTTCCAAATTATAAATTATGAACATCGATAATTAATATTCTAAGAATATATTACTAGATCTTTTAAGTATAATATTTTTTCACTAATCTATACATAATATTATACCTAAATTAAGGAGAAATGAAATAAGGAGTTGGCTAATCTCTAAAACATTTGCACTTTTTCATGCACGTTTGGTTGGAATCCAGCAACACGATTTGTTGTTGAAAATGATATTTTCAGTGTTAAAATTGCAATTTTTATTTCAGAAATAGATTGAGCATCCTCGATTACCCTTAGGGCACCAATTTTATGTAATTTCAATCACTAAAAACTACCTTTGAACAAATTCCGCTGAATTTTGGCAAAAAAAATCGTTGGATTTCAAGTGCAAATGGTCGAGAGTTTAGCTTACTGCATGAAATAATATATTGATAGGTTAAAAAAATATGCTTTATATTTCTTTAAAACAGTATCTCCCATACCTAAACTAATAGAAAAGGACCACCTATATCACTTCCATTATATAATTTTCATATTTCTTTAATTACATCAACAAAACTATATTCTAATACCTAAACTAATAGAAAAAGATCAAGATTATATTCTATTTTATAATTTTAATATTTTTTTAATAACACACCAAAACTATACTCTTGACCATGAGCTATATTCGTGTCTTTTTTCTTTTTTTCAGAATGTTATCTCCAAAACGATTTTTTCCTTTTCCGGAATAGTGTATATATTTGTTCTTACTCGGTCACATGTTCAAATCCAAAGGAGTAGTGTATGTACAACTCGGTATACTTTAGCAATTAAATCACTGCACAAAGAAGGTCCCTTGTCTCACAAAGAAGGAGGTCTCATACACCAAATTAGTATCTCCCTTAAGATAACCTTAAAAATAGATTATATATATATTATATTATTTTATTATATTACATATATTTATAAATAAATATCTTTGTTTTATGTCAACGAAACAGATACACTACACTATTCCTAAAATATGTATATTTATATGAATAGTGTATGTGTTTTATTAGCTTTACATATATCTTCTTTTATTTTTGGAATAATATATATAATTATCTTAAAAAAAAATTATTTATACATGAGTTTACTTTCTAAATTTGGAATATCTTTACTTTATGATAAAATATTTTGTAATTATATAAATGGTTAGGTGAAAATAAATATATGGAAGTATTTAATTATATAATATTCGGTTAAATTGTAATGTGAATGTATAAATGGATAAGCTTTTTAAATATCGAGATTATATATGGATTGTGTAATTTCAACCAATGATATATAGAGGCTTAAGGGTTAGTTTATGTTTTTATGAGGTATAGGTGAGGTCTTTATGTTACTAGTTTTACTTTTTATACCTGCCTTAGGTATATTGTAATCGATTGCCTTTTGATTTTGGTTGACTTTGGTATTAGTTGCTCTATTTTGATGCAGGTTTAAAAAATTAAAATCTGTTTTGTAAAGTATAACTTAAGGATTTGTAAAATATTTTTTTTAATTTTGTTAAAAAAAACTATTTTGTAATTGGTGGATAGAAGATGATGTCAACATTGGGATTTGGTATCTAGATTTGAGTTGACATATGTCCACATGATGTCACAATAATAAAATTAAAAAAATAAAAATTATAATAATAAAATTAAAAAAATAAAAATTATATCCATTGACGAAGAAAGGTTTGGCGTTGATCACCACCAGCGATTGGCCCTAGAGGAGAGTGTGGAGTCTTGTATCCACCGGAAGACGCATGAGAGTTTGAAGCCGAAACATCCATTGAGGAACAGCGTATTTATAGAGCCGAACTATTTCAAGGCGTTTCATGACATCCATGTCTTCGGGAAGCTCGATGAAGTTCGTCTTCAAGCTAGTATTTCGGCAAGACAGGATCCTCATATTTTCCATGCCCCCAAAAGTCCCAACTGGGAGGACCGTATCTATTACTATTGATAGCTGTTCAAGACGGGTCAATCCTTTGAGATGTCTTAATTCCAAGGCTTTGCTGCATTTCTCGAAGTGAACTTGACGCCCTTCAACGCCTCCAAAGACACGAGCTTCGATATTCCTACAGGCAACAGCTTCAAGTCTGTGGACTCGACATTCAGATGTAACATAAACTTATGGTTACCTATCCCTTGATGCAACCATTTTAGATTGTTGCAGTTACTGACATCCAAAAAGATCAGAGACCTTAGATTGCTCAATGATTTCGGCAGCATCTCGATCTTTGTACGGGACAAATTCAGGAATTTTAAATGATTTAATCTTCTAATAGATCGAGGCACTCATCGGATAGAAGTCCTACTTAAATCTAATACATTGAGATATCCCAAATTATTAAAAAAAGTTGCAGAAATTAATTCAAGTTTCCCATTGTCACATAACAGCAGAGTACGGAGCCCTGGACACTCGACCACCTGTTTGATTCTGCTTATATTGTTTTTCATCAATGAAATTTTGGATATTTTGCTTTTAATCAATGAAACTCTAGAAAAGTTGAAGCATTCTTCTGGTAATTTATCCAATTCTCCTCCTGGCTTTAACAACCATGTGTTTTGCTTGACAGAATGAGCTAGATCATGCAATAAATCATGGATTTTGCAAAGCTTTACTCGCCCATCCCAACTAAATTATGAACCTTCGATTAAACACCGATTAAATAGTTGATTTATATAAGAGAGCCCTAAATTGTAGGCATTTTTCCTTCCCGGAACAAATCCTTCACTAATCCAGGCATACACTAAACGTTCTGTGTCTATTTCAGTATTTTTAGGAAAGGCGGAAAAGTAAACAAAACAAGTTTTCAGATAATATGGCAAATCTTGGTAACTTAACCTGAAACACTTTATAATGTTGCTCATTGCATTTGCTTGTAAATGTTCTGCTTGTAGATACTTCAAGGTCGATTCCCATTCATCAATGCTCCTTGCTTCTGCCATGTGACGACCAACTGTTTTCAGGGCCAACGGTAGCCTGCCGTATTCTATTGTAATATTTTCAGCCACCTTTTTAACCCTTGGTTTCAGGGCCAATGGTTGTCGTCCGCCTATTTCTGCAGTACCTTCAGCTTTCTCTATAAGCTCTTGTGGAGGGGGATGCTCTATCGGGAAAGCATGGTTGCAAAACAAGGTCCAGCTGTTTTCTGGAGATAACAAACCCATCTCATGCACTACATCATATTTGACCGCCAATTCTTTTTTACGTGTAGTTTTCAGAACCTTAATTTGACTTTGGCTTTTGCAAGTCCAATCCAATATTTTCCAAATTAATGTGGTCCCATACATCATCCATAACAAATAGACAGTGGTTTCCATTTAATAGATTTTTAACTTTTTCTTTGAGCACATTCTCATTTAAAGCGTTTCGAGAAATTGAAGGTTTTGTTTGACTGCATATCTCAACGAGGAGCGATTTATATTCAAATTTTGGAGATATTGGCAACCAAACTCGGTAAATGAAACCAGCTTCAATGACCCTTTTGTGCTTGATACTGAGAATTTCCTGCTTGACAGGTAGGGCCTCTTATATATACACTGAGTATGGCCTGCTTGACAGAGTAAGGCTTTTGACATCATATTATTTCATCACATAAAATCACGACTTGTCGACGTTATTGCTGAGCTCATTTTTAACGTTACATAAATTGTTATTAGCTTTTGGCAGCCCAAGCTGCAAATACTATTTCCAAAATTATCAATATTATGAAAGTCAAATAATAAACATGTTTACACAGTGGGAAGAAAAGCAAAATGAAAACGAATGTCAAATAATAAACATGTTTACACAGCAAGAAGAAAAGCACTGCACACTTAAAATAATTATGTGTACAGATCCCAGACAGATCTCCTTACAGGATACAACCTCCAGTGCCTGAAAGTTCTAAAGCAAATAAATCCGACTGCCCAAGCGGCTCTTCTTCGTCTACATCTTCCCAGCTTGTAGACAACACATCTCCATAGAACAGCTACCTTCATCACCTTACCCAACAAACGTCTACTAAATTTGTTACGCATTGTTTCTTTAGTGGTAAAGCGGTAGCTCTGTAGAAATATCTGTCGCTTCTCCCTCTTGAAGCTCTCAATTGCAGCATAATCAATATTACCTTCCTCTTCATCTTCTTCCGCAACTATAAAATTCCTCAAACAATCGTTATGTTCTACGCTTGAAACATCTTCCAGAAGTGCAGTCGGTCCTGCCATTCTTTTTAGAAACAATAGCGGTGTACATGGGCTCAAGAACATTAGATTGAGAAATATGATCAATATATAACAACAATGAGGCACAAGGAATCAAGAAAGCCATAAGTAAGATTAGGTTTGATGACAATTCAAGTATTGGAAGTGTATATCTTGATTAGGAATGATGACAATTCAAGTATTGGAAGTGTAAATCTTGATTAGGGTTCATGACAAATCTTGGAAGTGTAAATCTTGGACTCTTCCTGACGGTCACAACACGATGCCTGTACGCCTGCCACTCGCTTGCCAGGCAGGCTTGAATAAGCTGTAAAACAATGGCGCTGGCGCTGGGCATCCTACTTATTTCGTCTCTACGCTGCTTGTTATGTCATACGCTACTTGCACATTTCTTTTGTGTAATCTCGACGACAACTTCAATTTCAAAACTCTTTTTAGGTTTTAACAAACCACAAATGGTTTGTTAACGATCCTTGTAAGAAGGTTTATTCATAACTTTACGACTATACCAACGAGAACTATTAGATGTCACTATCATTTAACCAAAGGTATAAGGCAACCATCTATTATAAATATGGTCTGGACTGTGTTGTCAACACTACAAGATTTGTAAGGCATCCTTGTAAGGCATCCTTGTAGCGGGGGGTTCATAACTTGAGCATCTCAATATTTTAAATCGGCTTAAAATCGGCTTACATTTCAATATTTTAAATCTTCTAACATTTTTTAATAAAATCATAAACATTAATTAAATCTAATAAATCTATAAAATCATAAACATTAATTAAATTTGATAATAGTATTAACTTATAAGCTAGTATTTCTCATTTCCTATTTATGCTAGTCTATAAAGAAACTTGCATATTTTCATAACATAAGTCAAGAATATTACTAGAAGTATGTAAGGAAGCTTGAATATGCTTGTTTTATGCTACATTGCAATAACCTATATCTTATTTAAATGGACATTTTTTAATTCATTTTTGTTTTAATTTCTTTCAAATTGTAATTATATTTGTTTTATCATATATTTTTATAGCAAAATTATCCTATGGCTATATATTTTCAATCTCTTCTTAGGAGGCAGGTACTAAGCAACTTTGTTGCTTATTCCACTTGTTTTTTTATTGCATTTTGGTTATTATGGGGAAGTAATGCAAAGTAATAGTTAAAATATTATATAATTTGGAAATTTTAAATTATTATAAATTCATATATATATAATTTTTTATCAAATTATAAGGAACTGTAATTTTTAATGTAAGTGTAATGTGATTAACGAACTTGTATGGTCTGGATGATATAGACGATGCACTCTACTTGTCACTGCATCATAGCAAGGGATGATGAGGGTGAGGAAGCTACTACAGTTATCAAGGACCTCCCAAATGTATGTAGGAATATTTAAGGACTCACTGTGTGTATCCTTCTCACATGGTTTGAGGATGTACTATAATGTATGAAACAACATGTGATGGGAATACCCATAGGCTTCACAAATCTACTACAAAAAGTGGCCACATGATTCATATTTTTTCATGAGACTCAACATCCTCCTAGTTCATTAGACAAGGAACCATAGGTTGACTCATATGATTTTCCTTTGGTAGATGCTGTGTATGCTTTTTTTTACATCCTTTTTATGAAACATCCATGACTATGGAGATGAAATTTTTTATTTGAGATATTACACATTTATTGGGTCATGATGTGACCATTTTATCTAGATATACAATTGTATGTTATTCATAGTTTCTTTGTGTTTTTTAAATGGTGTGTGCAATTAAGGTTCATGATGTATTGTACATGTTTAACTTTATTGAAAATTTGTAAATGACGTATATATGCCAATGGAGCACATAATTGGTTATTGTATTATCCAATTCATTTAATATTATGGGAGTACAAATATAATGAATAAAATAAAACTAAAATTCTAGAAAACATGTTCATAAAACATTTCAAAATAGTGTAAGATATTGAACATGATAAACATTGTTCAACTGAGATACAACAGACTAAGAATCAAGTTTGATGATAATATGATTAATGTCGATAGAGACAGATTTGCAACGAATCTTGATAAATCCACTATATTCAACAACGTTGCATGAACAAGAAAAGTTCATCTTGAACCGGTGAGTTGGTTGAGGCTTGAAAATATCACCCATCCAATCAAAGCAATGTTTCAAGTGATAGAGAGAACAATCCATAAAGCATAAATAGGTGAATACATCTAATGAACTCTAGAAAGAAACATACCAAGCAGGATAATCTCCCTACTGAAAATTTATTGTACAAAAGTAAATTAATTTAAGTACAAAATAGGTGAATACAACATGATACAACAAGAGTTGCTGCGGCATGATTTCCTATGCATGATTTCCTATGTGAAGTATTTTCTCAGCTACATCCCATACTACATCTTTAAAAAGTAAGTTTCCATCATTGTCAAGTAACACATAAGCTTCCTCTAATATCCCAAAACAAAGATTATTTATTTGTTATTATTATTTTATATGTAATTGTTTAATAAGTGTCGATCTATAAGGCTCTGAAACACTTAGATTATTATTAATATTTTCTAATGGTATTGAGTAAGTGGTGTTGAGTAGTGATATTTGGAGCACCTAAGCTATTGTTGAGTTAAGTGATGAGCAGTAAATCTCTGGGGCACTTGGACTCCTTATGTATAACTGATGTTGAGCTAGAGGCTCTGGAGCATCATAAATAAATTATTATTATTAAACTACAAATTATTTATCTTTTTTTGTTCTTACTAAGAATGTCTGGGATTCCCACTTAAAGAGGTATGGAGCATGCAAGAGATCAGAATGGTTGAGTAGTTGATAGCTAAAATAAATTAGATGCCAAGATTAAATATTCTATTATTTAAATAATTAATAAATTGTGAGAGTTTAAGAAGAAATCAAATTATTAAGTAAAGATAAAAACAAACAGTTAGTATAACAAGTGAGTGAACATAGTGATTAAACCTAAATGATAGAAGCTTATCTCCTTAAAGAAACTTATAAATAGAAGAGAGAGGACGTTGCAAGGGACAACGATGCCTACTTCACTCGAGGGTTTGTTATAGGTGTTTGAGCGCTCATATTACCAAAGTTAGTATTTGGTGAGTCCAAGGAGGATTGTGGAGATGTGGGAAAATAATTTACAAGACTCTATAAAGGTTTAGTAAATAGACCTTGTGACTAATATGCTAATTAGTAAAGAAAAATAGCAAATTCAACTAGACCTTCTAATGTCTCTATCATGTTCGATTCAGCTCAAGGGTGACCTGTTGAACAAAACAAGAAAGGTTTAAGGTCTACAGTTTGGTGGAATGTGGCAATTCCAAGATCATTCAAAAAGAAAAAAGGACAAATAAGTACTTTCACATTATTTTTTATGTAAGGTTTTATACATAACTAGTTTATCTTAAGTTTTCCTTTTATAAATATTTTCATGTATTTCAAGTTTTATAGGCTGCAACTCTTTATCTTTGCATTATTTTCTAATACAGTATCTAAATTATTTCTATACTCATTATCATTATGCATTTAGCAGCTCATATGTTCTTTTATTTCACATTTTTCTATATTTCAAAATTGCATTTATCTTTCTAAATATTTCAACTGATAAAATCTTTACAAACAAAAAAACTAAAATCTATACTAATTTATCATAGGCTATTTTTAGCATAGGGAGAAAGATCCCTATAACCCTAACTAAGAAAAGGATCCCAAATTAAAAATCCTAGTACCAAGTAGTACTAAACCCTGTAGTAATAAACCCTAGGTAAATTAAATAATAATATATGTAAGTTAGTGTTTATGCACATATTATATGAACAGACATATCATGAAAACATTGGTAATTAAAACCACATACCCATAGGATCCACGAATAAGTAAATCTTATTCACATATACATAGCATAGAATTAAGTAAAATATGTAAATACATCACACTAAATGCCATAAATAAAACTCCAAATAAACAATTAACAATGAATAGTTAGCTGTAGGGCACAATCTAAACAACTACCATATAGTCACGATTCACGATTAAGCGTTGAAAAGACAAATCATTCAGGGATCGAATACCATGAATTATCTAAAACATATCTATACTAAATATTAAGATTTAAATCAAATTTAACAAACTATAGATTGCATAGATCGAAATTCTCGTGAGAATGGAATTTGCTAGAGAAAGATTAAATCATTGTATATAGTATACTAGCATACCTCCAAAGCCGGGGAAACAAAATGCCGAGAATAGCTTAAATATGTTGTAAAATGAGAGAAAATTGTGTTTACGTAGACAATATAATTGTATATGTTTGAAAGAAAGTCTAGCTAATTTTTCATAATATAATTAATTTATTGAGCACTTATAGATTGATATAAATATGTACATTCTACTTTACAGGTAAAATAGTGGTTTAATGTCTGAGTTAAAATCTATTGTATTAGGCAAGATAGTAATTTCATGAATGTACATAATAACACCGTTTTTCCTTTAAAAAAATTATTACTAGTATGGTAGGGGCGACTCCTCATAGGTCGTTGCCATACAACGAAGTGGCCAAAGGAGTCGCTCCCTTAAAGAACTCACTCTATGCGCTTCAGACTTAGTTTCCATTGATCCATCTATCTGCTTGCTTGCTTGCTCACCATTTATTATAGTATTTATATCTATTCATCCAAATTCAAATGGGACAAACCCCATCCATCTAGCGTGCTTCTTTGTTGTTGCTTCTTTATCCTCCTCCGTGTTGACTTCTTATGTCCCCTACGATGTGTTCATCAACCATTGAGGGCCCAGCTTCAAGAAAACCTTTGCTATCCTTCTGTATCATGAACTTAAGTCCAGTGGATTGTAAGTTTTTCGTAACGTGTTGTAATTAGAGCTTGGACACATCACTGGTTCTTAGATAGAAGCCACCATCAAAGTTGCCTCTATCCATCTCACAATTTTCTCCCAAAACTATGCAAAATTAAAGTGGGTCCTAGACAAGCTCATCCTCATGCTTGAGTTGACGGGCACAATGCTTCCCTTGTATTACAAGGTTAAACCTTTTGACGAGTGGACAGGACAAGGAGCATATGTTGATGCTCTGCGAAAACATGAAGGGAAACAAAAATACGACTTGAAAGCAATTGGGAAATGGATAAATGTTGTTTCTGATGTTGCAGATATAAGTAATGCAGGTAATGGGTGACCATTTCCAATTATCCCAATATATGCTAACTTTTACTTTGTAAATTTTTATTACCATTTGTAAATTGTTGGATTGGTAGATACTTGACAAACTCAGATATGCCAGAAAATAATGAACTATTTGTAAATATATCTTATTAAATTCGATATTGTCAATAAATTGTTAGATAACATCTAATTTGACACGTATAGGAGTAATATTTCAAGAAGCTCAAAATTTAACTTTATGATATGTTGGATATGGATGCATAGGTTGTGAAATAAATATGTTGACTTTCTAATATCCACATTCTATTATTTAATATGTAATTTTACAAAGCATTCCAAAATATATTTTCTTTCTTCAAAGAAAAAACATAACACATGCCTTCACTATTTAAATAAGGGATAGACATTTTTTTATTTTTCATGCAATCAATTTTATCACATCAAATTACAAATTTTTCTTCATATGTACTACTAGTTTGAACAAGTAATTATTGAAGAACAACTTGGCATCGGATATTTATGGTCTCTTTGGTATTCCCTCATAGCCATAGTGAAACAACTTCTTAACGGGTATGCTGATAAATTGTTCTACAAAATCTTGAAATGCACTTACATTGATCATATTGACTGTACCTTTAGAGGTTCCTTACACCATCCTCAATAAGTGTGATTTTTTTTGAAATTATGGTCTTTATCGTCTGCTGGTAACATGGCTCGCTATGCTTGTAATTAAACAAGCATGGCTAAATTTAATCTGATAGAGAACATGGTAAACATAATTATCAAAATTTCCATTAACTAGTGTATCGGTAGGTGAGATGGCTGTGACGGGAACTCTATCTATTGTCAAGTGGAAACTTACTTGTTGGAATGGTGGAGTTAGAGGGGAATGGATGCACCTCCCTTAATGGCACAACCTGACCTGCGTGAATGACATCACTACTTGACCTGCATGAAATCACTACCTTGCCCTCTTTCTTAGGTCTAAGGGTGGCTTGTACCTCGCTCCTGGACTATGAAATCTAAAAGTGGATGTAGGAACGGATTCTGTATTGGCAAGTCAGAAGGGTTGATAAACTATCTTATTTCTAAACCTCTAACCTTTGTCTTTGTCAAAATTTGTCGTATATGTTGCACAACACAATTTGCCTCACCCCTCATCCTCCTGAAGGGGTCATTAGAGTTGCTCTACAACTCGCCCTCATTATGGTCTTTAGAGTGAGGACCCTCCCTTCTAGCATTGATTAATTGGCTTTGAAATGACATGTAACATACCCGTCTTTGTCCATAAAAACAACAATTGACTTGTCTATTTAAATTAAATAATATAATACATATTTATTACAACTTGTGATGTTAATGATGATGACAATAATATCATAATATCAAAATTTATAAGGAAGGGTTTTATGACAGCTACACCCATTTTGCAATGATGACAAAACTTAAAATTCTTCATTCATAATGAGGATTTAATAAATCCTATCCTAATTATTTACTATATATATATATATATATATATATTTTTTACTTTAATTAAAAATTAAAATAATCTTCTCAATAATTATTTACTAAATCATTTTTTTATTTTTATTTTTTTTGTTTGTACTTTAATTAAATATTAAAATAATACTGTAAAAATAGAATAATAAATTGAATGTTGACACAACACTACAATAATTTTTTTTTTTTTTAAATGTGGTTCACCATTTGTTAAAAGGATATTACACAGAAAATGCCAATCTCCACAAGAGCATCATGTATCATGTCACTTACAAGAGTAGAACCTGGGTGGGGAGGATAACATTCATTCCACCCAAGCTACATCCATTTGACTTTTTTTTTAAATGACCTATGCAAGTCCTGTGGCCTTCATGTTATTTGCACGATGGTCTAACCAACTGAGCTAATAGGCCACATCACTACAACATTTAGATAAGTAATTAGTTACCATAAACTGTCATTCGCGCAACCATATCATTATGAAAATATTTTATACGATTAAGTCTCTCTGCCACAATTAAGTGAAGCCTATTGATGATTATACATATCGATTAAATTTGAAAATAAAAATACATCAGTGCAATATTTAAGATACAAATATGAAAACTTAAAATACCTCCATATAACATTTGCATACTTCTAATTTTTAAGTAGCAAACAAAAATAGGATTTGCCTCTGTAACCTTTGATATTAAATCTATACACTCTGGATCAATATTTATATCATTGTGTATAAAACCTTTTGCTTGCAAGATGTCGCCTGAAAATAGAAGGAGGTGCGTAAATGGGAAGCACTAATTTAACATCCTTGGGATATATATTTTTACTGTGTTTAGCTTTCGGAAATTTGGAAAATACCTAATTTCTATTTAGATTTCGGAAATTTGGCTCTAATTAACTCCTTAGATCATTTCAAATTTTATATTCATATGAGGATGGATAATCGTACTTATTTATACCAACTATCATTTACAACAGGTGATAATGGTCTCTCACAAAGCCTTCTTATATAATGAAATCTATGATCTAAACACAAAGTAAATTTGGATGAAAGCCAAAGTTCTTTATGTTAAAAAAACTGACACNTACAACAGGTGATAATGGTCTCTCACAAAGCCTTCTTATATAATGAAATCTATGATCTAAACACAAAGTAAATTTGGATGAAAGCCAAAGTTCTTTATGTTAAAAAAACTGACCCCTGCCACTTTAATCTTTTCATCATTATGAATGTTGGTTGAACTTTCGTGATTCCGTCCTCAGTATTTCAAGCTTTTCAACATTGCGAATTTCTATTTTTTCAAAGTCGGTACGTCGTTAGTTAAGTCACAAGCAAATTTTATTTTGATAAGTTATCGGTTCGATCCTCTGCATAAGTTACTTTTCATGAATCTCACTTACTTGTAGTTGGCAGAGTTATTTTGTAGGGAAAACCTTCTTCATGTCGAACCTGAAATTCGCATATCCATATCTTAGCTCCAGGTTTGTGCTTTCTTTATTACTTTGAATATTGAATTTTATTAGGCTTTGTGCTTTTTCAAATTAGTGATTTAAATTAAGCTTTAGGGTTTGATGAGACTATACTCTGAAACTTGAATTCTGTCCAGGTTTGTGCTTTTTCTGGAAAATTAACGTATTAAACTGAGAACAGACAGGCATCACCTCAGAGACAGTCATGATTTATGAAAGGACGGTATGAAAAACTTCTTTTCTTTCACTATGTTCTTGAAGTTATGTGAATTTATTATAATTTGAGTTTGTGGACTTATTATTGGACTTGCATCCTGGCAGCTCTGTGTTGTTATTTCCTTCTAAATGAATGCTGCAATAATCCAACTGTCATTTGTGATTGTTGATTAGCTCCTCTACTCTTAAAGGAATTAGACAAATGTCTAATGAATTGGGCTTGGCCTTCACGTTAAAGATTTACGAGTTGTTACGTATCCAACACTTGGTAAGTTGGTATTATTTTTAACTTCATATGATATTGTTATTTATGCAAAAAAAAAAAAAAAAACTTAGCCATTTTATCGAACAACGCCAAACGAATTTAGTCACTAAAAAATTAGACCTTTTCAAGATGATACCTTCTCAAAACATAGAAAAGTAAAACGTCGGGACTAAGACTCCTGCTACATCCCAGGATATATGCCCATTGTGCAGATAATTTCATTAATAAATAGATAGGAATCATGTATAGATGAAACCTGGCCAATATTTATCAAATTTTCTCAATTAAAGCCCCCAGAGGGAAAATATAGTCCATGTTATCCAAAGTAGTGGCATAAAAAGTAAATACCCTTTGTACAAGGGATGGAACCCATTAAACACATGACTCAAACCCTTCTCTCTCCATGGAGCATTGCAACCCCAAAATGGGCAATCGCCACAAACAAAACTCTGAACAAAAACACAAGAACAACAACGAAAACTAAAATAAGAGCATTATTACATAAACACTCACTTCCCATGATGGAAGCTGGTCCAAGGAGGGCCATGAGTTTAACCGATAGGAGATAGTGACAACGACCACAAGGTGAATGAACAACCAATTTTCCAAATAACAAAGTAAATGCATCCTAATAGAAGTAGAAGTAACATATATCATAAATTTATGCAAAGTGACAGAAGCAAAACATTACATCATAAAATCACGCGAAAATTGTTGATTCTCCATTAGCCAAAGGTCACCATACCCATCTCTCGTGTTAACTAGTTGAGTAAGGGTTTGGAAGCAGAGTATGAAGCTCACGCTCTTCCACCACAAACAACCAAACCAAAATGAGAAACACTAAACTCTCACATGGGGCCTTTGGATGGCTAAAGTGAAGTCTCATACATAAGTGTAAATGAAGCTGTCAACGTGGGAGCAGTGTAAGCGCTAACCAAAATGCTTATTTGGCAGAAAATTCGTTTTGAAATAACAAATTAGACGTTTTAAATCACGATTTCGGTCATCTGGGTTGTTTTAAAATGGGTCATTTAGTCTAGAACAACTAAATTTGAATGCGGAAATTAAGAAATTGCGAAAATAATAGTTTTTATGAACAATTTTAACTGGTTTATATCCAAAGTTTACCGAAAAAACGGGACATTTTAGTTGTCTTTTATCCTACTTGATCAACGTGGAACATTAAAAGAGCCCCTTTCACCTCCCCATCACATGGGTCATTTAATTACAAACATCCAAGCAATATACAACACCTTCGTAAATACTATCTAGACCATACAAAAGCATAGAAAAGGGAGGATCGAGTAATATCCCGAATTTTGAACTAACACTAATGGGCATAAGTCCCATTGCATATGATGATACTTTGATTTTTGTGTTAAGCGCCAGCTCTCGAACACATGAGTTATGAGATGTTTGTCTTGAGCGCTAGCTCTGGAGCACATGAGTTATGAAATGTTTGTGTTTAGCATAAGCTCTGAAGCACATGAAATATAAAAATTGGAAGTGTTGGGAATAAGCCCTGGAGCATTCCAAAGTGATGTTGAGCATAAGCTCCGGAACATCGGATCCTTGGCCATTGTATCCCTAGGTGTATTATACAAGTACATCCTAGCATTAGTGTCAAGCGAGAGGCTCTGGAATTGCACTAAGTGTAACGCCTAGTTTTTAACGTTCAGTGTGGACTCTAAATAATGATGGGAGTTACTGAAAATTAAATGTGTTGAGTGAAAATGACTCTGATAAACATCGACCTCATCTTACTTATTTTTAAGTTGATTAAATGAAATTTTGAATTTCTACTTCTCATCAAGTATTGAAGAACTACAACGATATACAAGGTAATCCAACATGAACTTAGTTGACCAACCTTACCTGAAGGCCTTAATAAAAAAAATGATTATAAGCTAATGAAAGTACCATGTGATTGGGATCATTATGTATGATACCTGAAGTAAATGTTAACAATGATATATATATATATATATATATATATTATGAATAAAAGAGCAAGCATATGTATTAATTATAAAGAAATAATATAGTAACTCTAACTAATAAATAAAGAATCTATGTATTATTATTTATTAAAATGATTAAATAAATATTTAATATCTAAAAAATGAAAATAGGAACTAGTCAAAGAGTTCTTGAGTTAAATTAAATAAATATTAATTTTACATAAATCAAGTAAAAGATTATTTCAAGAAAATAAATTATTCTTGATCTAACTGAAATTTAAGTGCCTTTTTTCCTAAAAATTGTCTATAAAGACCTAAGCCAAATAAAGGATTGAGGATCCCCATTCTATTACACCTGATCATTATTCTCCTAATAATTTTTGGAGAGCATTTCCAAAGTAAATCAATGTGGTACTAAACCTGGTATTTTAGACAGGTGAAGCCTTACCTTTAGGAGCTCTATACTACTTGCATGTTGGAACCGGCTCGGAGGGATCCAGAATGAAACCTAGAATGGTTCCAGGTTATGGTTGGGTGGAACGTGGTAGTTCCCAAGTTATTCGGTAGTTCCCAAGTTATTCGGCTAACAAATCTGAGGTGAGAATTGTCTATGTTCTTACTAATTCTATGTGTTTCAGTGTGCAGGGTTCTAGCCATTAATAAACTACAAATTACAGATATGAGGTTCTTACTTTCTCTAAGTGCTTACATATTTTATTAAGTAGGGTTTATAATCTTGATTTGAAATCTACACATTGAATGCATGCTTCGGCTAGGTTTTCATAGAATCTTAGTCTGAACTATTTCTATATAAACTCTAGGGATAGATTTTATGTTACATGTTGAATTATTTTCTTAAACTTTAAACTTGACAATCACTTCCTAGATAGGAATTTATAGTTTAAATTTTCTTAGTTTGATTTAAACAAGTTCTAGAATGATTTAATTGTCAAACAGTATATCTTATACTTAAACCCTAGTTATTAAGTTAACTAGCTATTGTATCTTGTTCAAGCATAAATGTAAAGTTAAACCAGAGATTTCATAAATCTAGGTAGAGTAAACCTTAAATACTAATTAAAATTAAAAAATTATTAAAAACTCTGCATCAAAACATTTGAAAAACACTAAAAACTACATTTAAAGAAACCAACAAATCCAAGATCAAATCTCTTAAACATCAAACCAAATCAAGAATGCTAGCCGATTTTATATTTCCAGCAGAAATTATTTTATATCCATCTTCTATTTATTCATAAACATTAGTAATTATACTAACCAACACATTAATCCATACTATGAATGAAAACATAGCCATCGAATTCACCCTAAACAAGAAGGTTGAGAGTCTAAAATAAAGTTATAGTTAATCCTAAATAAATCATATCAAAACCATGCAATGGAAAACATAAAACATTTCTAGGAATCATTAACCCAACCCATCCATCGAATCCTATCTAGGATTGGCTGCGAGTATATTCATATTCATTTCATAAAACTACAAATCAAACGTAAACAATGAATTAAAAAAAACTAATTACATATTTACAAATAAATACAAAGTCATTCCCTATGCATCGTGCTAAGTGGAATCCCATCAACTAAACCATTAACTCATGTTATCAAACAAGGAGGTATTTCCTTACACCTATGCCCTTACAAATCAATTATATCTAGGATCGAATCCTGTGAAATGCCCAAACAAAATTAACAAACCACAAATCCATCTATATATCTGCAAACCCAAGATCGAATCGTGTAGGCTTAAACAATAAACACAACACACTACAAATTATACATTAATAGTTTTTCCTCTTAGGCTTCCTGAAAGGACTTTAAATATAACCAACTCTATAAACAGAAATGATACAAAACTACGCTCTTTGAATCAAATGAACAGTCACATTTTAAAAACATAAAACATTTTTATAAATAAACCCAGGTTGTGTATCCACGCTAAGAGTCAATCCAAACTTCAAGATTATGACTGCAAGGTAAACCAAGCCACAAAACCAATGCACCCACGTTATTCATCACACACTAATACCAAAACATAAATTTACATAGTCAAATCATCATTAGTGCCATTGCAAGCAATGATGCTATAAATACAAAGAAACACATCATAAGAATAAAACACAGAATCGTTACCCAAACAACACTTCCATTTAAATTTAAACAAAACCCATTACA
Organism: Pseudotsuga menziesii; assembly: GCA_001517045.1. Classification (NCBI taxonomy): domain Eukaryota; kingdom Viridiplantae; phylum Streptophyta; class Pinopsida; order Pinales; family Pinaceae; genus Pseudotsuga; species Pseudotsuga menziesii. The sequence goes on along the minus strand of LPNX011142215.1, from coordinate 166,384 downwards.
AATTGTTGCAAAACAATAAATCCATACACAGAACTGAACTAAGATATTTACAATCAAACATTTATCCAACAATTACATATGGCAAAGCCATGAAAAACATTACACAATCGCTTACAAATTCCAAATCTTTTTATCCAAACCCCAAACAACGAAATGATTCGACAATGTCTCTCCCATAACCCAAATCCTTAGCTAAAACACACAGTGAGGGTAAGGCATTTTCCAAATTAAGGGATTGACTGAAAATTGGTTGCACCTGCAACCTACGGCACATCCCATGCCACGCACAGAGTCCATGCCCTTTCACATGCGCAAACAAACATGAATGCCATCATAAGTATACATTCGAAACCATTACCAAACCAACATTTCAATGTACATACTAATTCTATCACTTACCTATTGAGAGATCGGGAAAGCTTGCTGGTAGTGCAACATGATGAGCAGAGCTTGCACCATGAGCCTGAGACCACCCTTACCTACACCATAACAAAAACAACCAAATTAATCGCATACAAACCCTATGCAACACTTGTGGCATTCTTCCTGTGCTTCGCAAGGTAGACATTCCCACCATGTCGCCTCGTAGACACTCCCACTCTCCCCTACCTGCCTCCTTTAGACCACCCAATAGAGCTTTGATGAGTATTGTCCATACTCACTAGGAATTGCATTCCAGACCATGAGGTGACTGTGGGATTATTCGACAATACTAAGAGGGGGGGTGAATCAGTATTGTCTTTTCATTTTAAAAACACACAATGAAACAAACAGGTTAAGACACAAGTTTTAATGTGGAAACCTCAAAGAGAAAACCATCAATTCAAACTCATTAATAAGATGAATCTACAAAATTGCTTTATCTGCTTCTACATAAAGGATGCAACAACAACCTGGTTTTCTTCCTGCTACCACGGGCAAGGATCCTACAACACCCTGGGTTTCCGCCTGCTAGCACAGACAAGGATTCTCAACATCTTGGGTTTCTTCCTGCTACTACAGAAAAGGGTTCTACGACACCATTGGTTTCTTCCTACTACTACAGACAAGGATGCTACGACACCCTTTGCATACTTTTAGCCTGCCCTAGTGCCACCCTGCTACCCTAAACTAATTTTTATCATCCAACTATTCACTTCTTGGACTCTGTTAATGGAAATCACACACACAATTAATTTCTTCAACACTCTATCAATATATAACCTCATGTTTTCTGCAGATGCATATCTTCTTAATTTTTGGATGCACCTCTTCACAATTGCAGATGCACCTCTTAACCATTGCGAATCCACGCAGCACGAATTCTGATTTGGTTAGCACAAACCTATATTCCACAATAATTTCACATACAGTCTCTTGGTTATACACCTGGCTATTATAATGGGCGAAATCATTCATAGGCATTGGATCTCTCAAAGACCTAAATCAACGGTGGAGAACAAACAAAACTTAAATCATTTTTATGATTTCGCTCCCATCCCGGTGGTTAACTCACCTACATGTTGAACCAACGAAATAGCTTACAGTCATTGATATGAGTCATGCTTTCATCTTGACCATTGAAGTATGTGACCCCTACCTAATTCTGCTAATCTCCACTTTGACTTTCTTCGTGCTAGTTCACCTAGTGGAATTATTTCTAGGCTTTGATCAAAATCCTCCTTTAATCTCCATTGTTCAAACTTTAAGCACCAACCACATTCTACATATTTCAAAATTTCATTAACTCACACATGTTGAATCAATTGAATTGTTCTCCATCGTATATCTAATTCAACGATTAATTTCGTCCTTCAATCTTGATCCTACTTGCTCCTTGTTTTTTAATCAGCGAAATCTTCATTCACCTCTAATTTCCACCATCTAATCTTGACATGTGAATTTTCGCACTTTTTATTTCCGCATTCATCCCGAGTCATTGATATTTGTCTTAGGATGTTTGTGACCGTTGATCTTCAAGACTGTGGATTTCTAGACTATGACATTTAACAAAGTGTCTTTCTCCACTTAGCTTTATGCCTCAACAGTTCTGCACCGTTGATCTCCTGTAGGTTTCTTCGTGACCATTTATCTTCCAGAATGCAGGATGCGAAGTGCGGAACTGTGATATTTCCCACAGTCTTTTAGCAATTTTCCACTTTCTGGACTTTCCTTTCCGCACTTCCTTTTTTCCATACTGCAAAAGTTAGAAACTCAATGTTTCCAAAGACGAGCTTATGCTTCTTCCACTTTTCAGACTTTCCTTTCCATGTTTCCTTTTCCACACTATGGAACGTAGAAGTCGAAAACTCAACATTTCAAAAAATGAGCTTATGCTCTTTTGCTTTCCGCACTATGGAAGGAAGAAGTTGGAAACTCATTTTTTCAATGATTTCGACTTTTTTCTTTCCACATTTCTGTACCCGCACTTTCACTTCCACAATTTTTCACACGTCCTTCGAACCATTGATCTCCTACGGCTGCGCTTCTGATCATCGATCTGATGATCGATTGTGGATCTCTTCTTTCATATTCCTTCTGTTGCGGAACTTTCCTACGACCATCGATCTATTTCAGAACGCTTCTCAGTCGTTCGATCTTCATACACTTGCAGAACTCTTCTTGACCTTAGACATTCTACGGATCTAATCTCGATCGTCGATCTATACTATTTTGTGGAACTTCACCTTTTCCACTTATCCTTTGCAGAACTGGTCCTCAACCATCGGATCTTGTGTGGGATGCTTTCTAACCGTCGATTTTATATCAAATGCGGATCTCACCATAACTTTGCGGATCTGCAAAATTCCTTTGCGTAAATCCTCTACGACCGTTTCTAATAGTTTTGAAGATTTATACACATAGAGAATTTCATCATACTACTGATTATAAAGAATTTATAAACACTCTCGCAGATATAGTTTCTTTATTGTTTGATATAAACTCTATCTCTGGTTCATTTCACTCTTCTACACTTCGACTCTTCATTTTTCTAACCAGCTTTGTCATTCATATTGAATCTCCACTTTCACTCGACTATGTCATCATCATTAGGATGCCATCAAATTCCATATCATCATATATTTCATGCCACATACTCAACTATGCTATGCCATGCCATCATATCTGCCATATCATCATCCATGCCATGTCATCACTACCTTTGGCTTTCACTAAGTTTGTCATGCCATCATATCCACTGGTTATTCCTTTGTCATTCATGAACACCTTTGACATAAATGACAACTACATACTCAACAATCTCCCCCTTTGGCATTGATGGCAACATCTAAACATTCTCCCCCTTTGACAAGAATGACAAAGGATAACCTGTTATACCAATGTTGTACCTATTTTGATATAGGATTTCCTGTATTTCTTCTTTCTGACAACTCCCCTTGTCATCATATCTCCCCTTTCTTAACTAAACTTGGTTATTTAATCAATGTATTATCATTTATCTTAATGTTTCCTTTCTTGCAACAAGTTCTTAGATGATAACTTAAATGATAGATCCATGTACTCCCCCTGTCACTGTATTTCCTCTCTTTTGCCAATATTTTTGTGATAGAGTTTACACTCGGCATTTTTTTCCACACACTTTTCTCCTTTTTTGTGTCATGACTTCAACTTATAAGACATCATAATATCTTTATCTTCTATTTGTTTGCAGACACCATAGTCTTCATGAATCACAGATTTTGTTGTTCTTATGTTATCTCATAGGTCTTACACTTACCCTATGTCAACCATACACCTATCTTATCATTTAACCTTGATCATCTATTTTGTTTGATGAAGATAGCTTTCAACATATTTCAACATTAGATACCAATTGAATTTTTTGATACCAATTTGAATTTTCTGACCTTAACTCTCCCTGAGTATATGATCCCTCCTAATGTCATTTTTAGGGTTCTCTTTAAATCATGAGATATTTTTAGAAAATAATCCAACAATCATCACTACATTCTTCTTCATCACCTTCATCTTCATCTTCATCGGTGTATTCTTTTACATCTCCATCTTCCTTTTCCTTATAGTGGATGCCATTTTTATCTATGGCACTATTATGCTCATCATCATCTTTGGACACCTCACTGATGTTTGAAATTTGTGTTTCTTCTAAGTTCTAGTAATCTGAATTTTTCTTCCATATCTTCTCATGAGGTATCCTACTTATTTGTCCTTTATTATCATATGTGTTAGTGTCTTGTTTTCTTCTCAAACTTTTATCTTTTCCCTTGATTCTGCAGTCAATAGCCTTGTGACCAAAATTATGACAGCAATGACAGTATCCATAGAATTTCCCTTTATGTTTGAGGAATTTTTGATCTTGTTGTTTCACACCTTCCATCTTCTTCCACTGTTTCTGATATTCTACTAAAACACTCTTCCTTAGTTTACAGTCTCTAGCTATATGTCCAAAGTTATTACATTTGTAACACTCTATGTCATATCTTTGAACAGATCCAAACTGGTTATGATTTCTTCCTTTTGGTTTACTAGACATATCCTTCAAAACTTTTCATAAGCTCTGCATTTCAGGGATTTATGACCAAAATTATTACAAGAGTGACAATGAACCAAAAAGATATGTTGATATCTATTTCGTCTCTTAGGCACCATATTATTTCTGTTTTTATCTTGAGATTTTGGGCCAACTTTCTTTCTCTCTTCCTTTTTGACTAGGATTTTTAGTGCTTCAGTATAACATTTCTTGTTTCCTCTGTGATTAGTGGAAGAGAAACATTTTGGTTTCTCTTCTTTGATAAAACCCAAGCCAGATCTATCACTTGATGCTCTTTGGCTATTTAGGATGTCATCTAGAATCCTTAATCTATTCTCAAACTTTGATTTGATAGATTCTTCATCAAGCCTTTTTTTGAAGTGTATGACCTCTTCTTCAATTCTCTCAGATTCTTGTATTCTTCTTTTGAGTTGAGGGTTTAGATCTTCCACAACCCTTTTGGCATTTAGAAGTTGAGCTTCCAACTTACTAATGATATGATTTGACTGCTTGTTCTTTTGCCTACATTTCTCAAGTTATTCAAGAGCACTAACAAGTTCGGCTCTTAAGTCTACTTCTCCTTCTACGTCTGAGTCACTATTTGATGCTTGAGTATCAAGACCCATGGATAGAATTTATGCGGCTTCACTTTCATTGTCATTATCTTCTTTGGAGTATAATCTCTTCTTATTTTCCTTAAACTTCTTTTTACCCATGGTTTTACACTTATGATAGTAATATTCTTCATGATCACTCTCCTCTTGTTTTGGGTAAGGACACTTGTTGGAAAAATGTCCAATTCTTCCATAATTAAAACATTTCAAAGGTATCTTTCCTTTGTATTTCCCAGTACCTTTCTCAAGTTTACTGATGAAAAGAGTTTCTTCATCAACTGGGTTCTCTAGTTGGTTCTTGGATAGGGATTTAAATTTTGCCTCTTTTCTTGAAGGTTCATTATGTCCTGTCCTCATCTCATATGTAGTTAATATCCCATGTAGTTCATATACTGTCATGTCATCAAGGTCATCCTATTATTATAGAGTGGATGCTTTTGAGTCATACTTTATTGGAAATGTTCTTAGTACCTTGCTCACAACATCTCTTTCTTTTAACTTTCCTCCGAGACCTATAATAGCATCACAATAACATTAACCACCTCATCTACTCTCAGAAGGTATTCCCCAATATTTTCCTCTTCCTTAATTTTAAGGCTCTCAAACTTCCCTTTATATGTCTAAAGCTTGGATTCTTTGACTTTAGATTCTCCTTCATAGATAATTTTTAACTTATCCCAGGATTCTTTGGCATTCTTGCATTGCATAACTTATGTAAATACAGAATTTGTCAACCCACTCAAGATTACATTTAGGGATTTGGCATTACCTTCATATTGGCATAGTTCTATATTGTTTGTAGGTGCCTGGTCATCTATTTTATATTCCTTTACAGTTGCATCCCAAAACTTCAATCCAAGGGACACCAGATGGCACTTCATTCTCACACTCTAGTAAGCATAATTTTCTCCTGTGAACAATGGAGGTTTGTTTGTGGCTAAACCTTCTTGTTGATCCATAGTGGTTTTTAAATAGTATCTACCTCCAGTGGTTAAACTGTGATGAAGGAACCCGCTCTGATACCAATTGTTCGATTATTCTACAATACTAAGGGGGGGGTGAATCCGTATAGTCTTTTTATTTTAAAAACACCTAATGAAACAAATAGGTTAAGACGCCAATTTTAACATGGAAAAGGATGCTACGACACCCTTTGCAGACTTTTATCCTATCCTAGCACCACCCTGCCACCCTGGACTGATTTTTATCAGCCTACTATTCACTCCTTGGACTCTGTCAATCGCAATCATAGAGACAATTAATTTCTTCATGTTTTCTGTGGATTCCTCTCTTCACAATTTTTGGATGCACCTCTTCACAGTTGTAGATGCACCTCTTAACCATTGCAAATATGCATAGCATGAATTCTGATTTGGGTAGCACAAACTTGGATTCCACAATAATTTTACACACACTCTCTTGGTTATACACTTGGCTATTCTAACAAGAGAAATCATTCATGGGAATTGGATATCTCAAACACCTCAATCAACGGTGGAGAACAAACTAGACTTAAATAATTTTTACGATTTCCCTCCCATCGCAGCGATTAACTCACCTACAGGTTGAACCATCAAAATTGCTTATAGTCATTGATCTAAGTCATGATTTCATCTAGACCGTCGAAGTATGTGACCCCTACCTAATTCTGTTAATCTCCATTTTGACTTTCTTCATGCTAGTTCACCTAGTGGAATTATTTCCAGTATTTGATCAAAATCCTCCTTTGACCTTCAGTGTTCAAACTTTAAGCGCCTACCACATTTTGCATATTTCAAAAGTTCATTAACCCACGCATGTGGAATTAGCAGAAATGTTCTCCATCATAGATCTAATTCAATGATCAATTCTAGTCATCGATCTTGATCCTACTTTCTCCTTGCTTTTTTATCAGAGAAAGCTCCTGTATCAGTTGATCTTCATTCACCTTTAATTTCCACCCTCCAATCTCGAGTTGCGACTTTTTGCGCATTTTATTTCTGCATTCATCATGAGCCATTGATCTTTGCCCTTGGTTATTTGACTATTGATCTTCAAGACTGTGTATTTCTTGACTATGGCATTTCTCAAAGTGTCTTTCCACACTTCACTTTCCGTCTCAATAGTTTTGCACCATTGATCTCCTGCAGGTTTCTTCGTGACCCTTGAGTTTCCAAAATGCGGGATGCAGAGTGCGGAACTGTGAAATTTCCCATAGTTTTTGTAACACCCCGGTTTCGACCTCGACTACATTAAATGTATATGATGTATATATTGTAGTTAATCACGGCGTGGAGCTAAAGGCAAAATCCCCACCATTGATTTATCATTTTATGTTTCAACGATTAAAATCGATGTCGATGGTATTTTGTGCTATCCAGACACATTATAAGTATGGACACCATGTACATATGCAATTTAATTAAAATACCCACAACTAGCTATGTCAATGCAACAATAATGATTCCTAGGGATAAGGTGGGGAGGAAATATTAGATCTTTGGGGCCAATGGGGAAAATCCAAATGACAGCAAAAGAACCCAAAAGAGTGGGCAACTACTTTCCTGTCTTATTCACCAACCAATTTAATTCTCTTGGGTTAGTTGGGAAGTTATTTCCTTTGGGAATTGTATGCATGGGAAACCATCATTTCTAGCAGAGCTACCAGTCCTTCATGCATGCTAAAAGAAGGAGGGGGGGGGTGGGGGGGGGGGTCGCATTTCAATCCCTTAGATGGGCACGAAACCCATTTCACATTCACGTAGGGGAGTTGACCAGAGGTGGTCATAGAGGGAGACACAGCTCACTACTCACACAAGAGAAATTCCTTATGTTCTCAAGTGTAGGAAAACAATTGTCGGATGCACTCATGTGGTTGAGATTACTCCCCTTTGTGGTTTTTGTGTGTTTCCCCTCATGAGGGCAATCGTTCTCTGCAATTTCTTTAAGCGTGAACTCATTTTTGGTAAAGCCATTGAGTGGGAGGAGAGACCCATGATTTTCGGAGTGTTATTGAGTCTGTTTTGGCCACGTTAGGGCCAAAACGTCCCTGGGAATCAAATTTATTGTTAGGAGTTGTTCTTACCCTTCGTAGAAAATTGTTTTGTTTCCAAACTGTTTTCCCTAATCTAGATCTATGTATCTTTTTGTGGATGCCTCTGTTGTTCTGATTTGGACTATTTTTGTTGTGGAAATGGGGTCTGAGGTAGCTTGATAAACCTAGTGGAAGAAGGAACTCCATAGACAAAGCTAGAGGGTTGGATTTCTTCTTTGCACACCCTGAATAGCACTGGAAGGGAAGGCATGGTCTGAGGGACTACATAGCAGAGAAGGGGATTTTTCCTTGTGTTGGGTGTATGGATGTTTTAGAAGTCAGGCTAGATCTGGTGTAGGTGTCCATGGCTGTAATTGAGCTCACTAGATTAGCAGTCAGCCTTTCCAACTCCCTCATAGCCTAATAAACCCAACTGTGTTGGCTTGGCTGAGTTTTGATTATCCTTGGATACATGTGATCCTGCTAGTGTTCCCCTTATTCCTTATGGAGATCATGCCCAGCTCGGGGTGGAAATGTTGCTGAGAGATTGATGAGCATACTGGCCTATAGTTGGGTGGAACATTGCAGTGATGTAGCTAGTTGCTGGACAAGCTTCTGTTAAGATAAGTATCTCTTGTGTTTAAATCTTTGCAGCTGTGTTTGTTTTATAAGTCAATATGAACATGTTAAACATTGTGAATGACATGTATTTTCTTTCGATGTTTAATGAATTATATGTATGTGTTTGTGCCAGAAATTGTTCTTAGACTACCAGAAGGACAAGCCAACACAATCTCAAAAGTAAAATTAAATAAAATAGGTTTTAGGGTTTTAAAAACTTCATCAGCAAGGAGGAAATAAACATCCACAAGATAATACAGAACTGAATCATGCAAATTGGATAAACTGGGGATCAAACACATCCCAATAATCCATAAACATTACACATGAAATACTAATTCCACCCACAGGCTACAAGCATTTACATGAATAAAACTTCAAACAAGAAATGAAATTGTAGACTGAGCAATCAAACAGATCAGAAATGAAAAAGCATGACAGGAAAAAGGGCTTATCATTTTATATATAATCAATAACAGTCATCCACTTGCATAAGAGTTATAAGTGCTAGCTTGAGAAATCAAAGCTCCAAAAGCCTCTCCTTGAGTGAAAAATCCCTTCCTCAAAACTGTATGTTTGTCTTCCTTTTATCATTACAAAAGTAAATTAGTTCCATAACTACCTTCTAGGTCAAAATTTGAAATAGTTACATCAATTATTTACATGATAAGTCAAAATATTTAAAGATAATTAACCCAAAAATAACAAATCGGATTTGGGGAAATTTGGCGAATTTCTGGAAATTTGGGTCTCAAAGACGCCTTCATATCTCTCTATCCAGAACACCTGTGTAAAAACTGAGAGAGGTTTTTTTAAATGAGTATGTTATGAACAAAAATATCTCTTTCTTTTTCAAAATTTCTCCTCAATTGATCGGAATATGTTCTGCAAATTTGTGACTAAAACAGGAAATTATTAAATAATTCAAACCCTGAAAATAGGCCACAAAGATGAATTCGGATCTCTCAAACGATAATAGATGCTGCAAAAATGAGAGAGGTATTTGTGAATAAGTCTATTGTGGACAAAAACCTCTTTTGGTTTTCCTGAATTCATTTCCATCTCCTCGTAATATACTCCCAATGACAATGAAAAAAAACAGGAAAAACAAAGCTGCTACAGGAATCTCCTCATGAAAATATTGACAAAGGACTGAAAAATGAGAGTTGGATTATAAATCAAAACTTGGAATGAACTTTTATTATAAGTTTTTGAAAGCTTAAATATGTACATATTAACTAATAATCCCAAAATACAAACCTTAAAACTAAAATAATGAAATGATTCAACCATTAAAAGCATTAAATCCAACCAAAATTATTGATTGTCAAAAATTCTTAAAATCAACATGAAATATAAAATCATTTTAAACCAACGGTTGAAAATTAGGACAAAAAGAACAGATAAACTAAGAACAAGATCTAGTTATAACATCTGGCTCTTGCTGCAGGATGAAGTTGTCCTTGTGAGGCTTCAAGAACCTGTAGACCCTGTGCCTTATTCATTGGGTGATGGAGTCATTTACCAAATCTCTGCAACTTTCTCAAACTCTCAACACATACCTCTAAAAAAATACTACTACAAACCAGCATATTGAAAAGAATCTACATGCTCGTATAGTGAGCTTATTCTGCTATTTACTCCTACTTCTAATCGGAGGAAACAACCCAATCAAGTGTAATCATACTTCCAGTGAAGCCAAGAAACCATTTGACTGAGAATGAAAAGAATCTACATGCTCGTATAGCGAGCTTATTCTGCTATTTAATCCTACTTCTAATCGGAGGAAACAACCCAATCAAGTGTAATCATACTTCCAGTGAAGCCAAGAAACCATTTGACTGAGAATCATAATTTCATGCATGTTATTGTTTGAGAAAACCCACAAAAGATGTGATAAATGTAATAAAGAGCCTGTAGGAAACTGATACTTATGGCTGGAAATAGGAAGTATGCCCAAATATGGAGCATTAGAAACCTTTGAAAAATACAACTCCATCCAAGAAGCCACGGTATCATGAAATTTCTGATTTAAAACTTCAATGTCTTCATTATATTCATCATAAAGTGAAGCATTCTCTTCCTCTCCATTGCTGTTCTTTTTAAACTTTGGATCAAGAATGGAAACCAAGGGCTTTTCAAACTGCTTCTCGACCTTTAAATAAAACCCTTGATCAAAACTTGAACAAATAAAATTATGAAAGTGACCATAAGTCAAGAATGGCAACTTATTTCTTATATCAATAGTAAGAGGTTGAAGAGCAGCAACTTCTTCTTCATAACATGATAATCTCATAGCAGGAACTAAGAAATTTCTACTATAATCCACTGAAAGTATGTTATCATCGAAAAAGTCAACAAACTCATATGAAGAATCAACACAAGCATCATTTATATCCTTGTTCATATGAAAATCTGAAAATGATGAAGAAAACTGTCTTAAAACTGAATGATACCTACGTTCTTCTTCCTGTTCATAAGCTTGTATATCTTCAACATGGGCCTGATCTCAAAGAATTTTGCAAGCTCGGATGTTCTCCTCCACTCCTTTTGCATCCTCAAACAATTGTCTTAAAGATGATGATTTTCTTTCTAACAGGAACAAGACAAGATCTGAATGTTGAGCCATAACATAATATACCATAGAAAGTTTTTCTGAAGGTCTGATCTCCGTAGGCATACTGATATAAAAACTTTGAAACCTCTAATTAAATTTAGTAATTGGCTCATCATTTTCCCTTTTCAAACTATAAAATTCGAAAAGAAATTGATCATAAGATTTATTCTTACCCCAATACTTCAAAAAGACATCATGTAACTTTTCCCACGATCCAATTGAATCAACTTTTAAATTTCGGAACCAAAATCCAACATCTCCAGCAAAAGATTTCGAAAATAACCTCATGACAACATCCTCATGCATGATTTCAAAATTATCAATGAAATTATGAAAAGATTCTAAATGCTTCTCTGCTGTAATATAATCTTTTCCAGTAAAATGGGGAAGATATTCAACAAAGTAGGAAGGGTAAGGATGTAAGACAGATGGAAGCCTAAGAGGTCTAAACATATTCTGTCTAGGTCTAGACTGAAAATCTTTGAGTTGAAAATGAGGTTCAAGAAGCTGTTTGGAAGTTTCAGCATTGATGGTAGAAGGTAATAGATCAGCTTTATTCTCTACAAGATGACCAGAATAATCAGCTTCAAGAGATATGCATATATGTATATCATGCTGAACATGTATTTCAAATGGAAGAATAGGATCAACATCAATAACACAAGAAGAATGCAGATTTTCTTCTTCCAAAGTGGGATATGTACTTGAAGGCTTATGATCATCGGAATAGACAAAACAAAAAATAATTCTTTTGACATGCAATGGGAAAGATAGGAAAGAACTGATGAATAAGAACAAAACCTCATGGAGTAAAGTAACAAGCTGATATCCATTCTTTCCATTTGCCTTCTTCATTTTTCTGTCAACAAAATTCTCCTTGCAGTGGAATCTTTAATCGTGGAGTCACCGGTGAAAATTTGTAGTCTAAAATATTTTCTGACTTTGTTCACCTCTCAAAATCAAAAGAATAATGATATCCCAGGGAAGATATACTTCAGCTTCATCCCTGGCAACGGCGCCAAAGATGTTTGTGCCAGAAATTGTTCTTAGACTACCAAAAGAACAAGCCAACACAAACTCAAAAGTAAAATTAAATAAAATAGGTTTTAGGGTTTTAAAAACTTCATCAGCAAGGAGGAAATAAACATCCACAAGCTAATACATAAATGAATCATGCAAATTGGATAAACTGGGGATCAAACACATTCCAATAAGCCATAAACATTACACATGAAATACTAATTCCACCCACAGGCTACAAGCATTTACATGAATAAAACTTCAAACAAGAAATGAAATTGTAGACTGAGCAATCAAACAGATCAGAAATGAAAAAGAATGACAGGTAAAAGGGCTTATTAGTTTATATATAATCAATAACAGTCATCCACTTACATAAGAGTTATAAGTGCTAGCTTGAGAAATCAAAGCTCCAAAAGCCTCTCCTTGAGTGAAAAATCCCTTCCTCAAAACTGTATGTTTGTCTTCCTTTTATCATTACAAAAGTAAATTAGTTCCATAACTACCTTCTAGGTCGAAATTTGAAATAGTTACATCAATTAGTTACATGATAACTGAAAATCTTTAAAGATAATTAACCCAAAAATAGCAAATTGGATTTGGAGAAATTTGGCGAATTTCTGGAAATTTGGGTCTCAAAGACGCCTTCATATCTCTCTATCTAGAACACCTGTGTAAAAACTGAGAGACTTTTTTTAAATGAGTATGTTATGAACAAAAACCGCTCTTGGTTTTTCAAAATTCCTCCTTAATTGATGGAAATATGTTCTACAAATTTGTGACTAAAACAAGAAATTATTAAATAATTAAAACCCTGAAAATAGGCCACAAAGATGAATTCGAATCTATCAAACGATAACCGCTGTTGCAAAACTGAGAGAGGTTTTTGTGAATAATTCTGTTTTGGACAAAAACCTCTTTTGGTTTTCCTGAGTTCATTTCCATATCCTTGTAATATGCTCCCAATGAAAATGACAAAAACAGGAAAAATAGAGCTGCTACAGGAATCTCCTCATGAAAATATTTGACAAATGACTAAAAAATGAGAGTTAGATTATAAACCAGCGTAGATCCAGCTTTACTTGGCTCTATCATGCGCCGAGAGGGATCAAATATTTCGAGGTGCAAACCCTGCTTCAACAATTGCACTCGAAAAAAGGGTTTGCAGCTCGAAATATTTGATCCCTCTCGAAGCATGATAGAGCCGGGTAAAGTTGGATCTACGATGTTTTTAACTGGTATGCCGTCTCTAATGTTAGAAAATGTGAGGTGTCCCCTTAGAATAATGTTTCCATACTTCACATCTCTTCACATTCCTAGCACCTCCTTCGAACAACCTTCAATAGTCAATACCTTAACAGGATCACGTTTAAAGTTGGCACTGACTTAGGTTTTAGCAGACGCTGTAACCACTCTCTTGCTATGGTGAAGGTGGACGATCATGGGCTCTGCCATTGCCATTCTTGATTTCCTTTATATCATTTCAAACAACGCCAAACCCAATATTATTTACATGAGCATCTTCTATTCAAAATTGCATGAGGTTTCGCCATTGTCATTTTGTGTTCACTGTCTATGTGTGCGTTTGTGTAGAGCACTATTTTTTTCAAGTCATTTAGCCTTTGAGCCTTTTGAAAATATGCCAGCGAGAAATCGTACCTTTCCTACCCTTAAAGTTTTTCAATATATTTAAAAAAGAAATGCATTATTGTGTATTTCAGAATTGAACTTTGTGGCAAGAAAAATCTACATGTTTGTGCAACAAATATTGATGAAATATTGTTCAAGACTATCAGTCTATCCTTATCAAATATACTACACATGGATTATGTGCTTATTGGAATGATATAGGGATAATGACGGATACTGGGATTGTATACTACACATGGATTATGTGCTTATTGGAATGATATAGGGATAATGATGGATACTGGGATTGTAGATTATATTATTTATATGTCTCTGAACTAGTGAAATCACATAATTTTAGTTACCTAGATATAAGAAACAATGGATTGTGATGCTAAAGGATATCAAACAAAGGAAGGAGAATTAGCATGTGACTTAACTCAGCCGTTCCAAGACTTGATGGCTAGTCTTTATTCTATACTCCATAATAGAACCTATGGGATGGAAATCTTACCGAGATCGAAATGGAGGTCTAGGTTTGACAAAATTCAAGAGGTATTACGTAGTTATGCACTTGGTGATCATGCAACTGACACTTAGTTGCAGTCATTCTCGTCTAGAAATTCCAGTCAGCAATGAGGCACAAATAGTTAGGAGCCACAGATGGCATTGGAGTTTGTTTGTTAAAAACTTAGCGCGGTAAGATTAATAAAAAAAGCAATAGGTAGATACCCGTGAGGAATAGTTAATATAAAGCAATTGATGCCACTCAGTTTAAATTAATTGTAGATGCCAGTTACTTTTTATTCGTCACAGTTCTGGAAAGAAAATCCTGAAAGAAAATCATGGTTGAATCTTTAGATTCAGATTCAACTATAAATTCATGATCCGAAGGAAATATTAGATTTCAGATTGTATAGATAATATTGAATGCTTCGAATGATTATACAGTGACCTTGAATTGATTTTAGTTTTACGCTTTTCTTAATTTGTGGCATATGATTTTCTTGCTCAATTAATCCTCTTCATAAAAATATTTTTGCATCTGTGTATAGATATTAAGCCTAGTTATGGCCGCGCTTTGCTATGTATAGATATTAAGCCTATTTTAATCTTTAAGCCGACATTGTGGTAGCTTCAAATATATATTTATTATGAGCCGACAATGTGGGAGATTTAAATATATATTTATCATGAGCCGACATTGTGCCACGTGTCACTTCCACGTTGAGCACGGAATCACACTTCTACCTCATACCGGGCTGTAGAATGCGCCTCTCGGCACAATCAAAACTTGGAATGAACTTTTATTATAAGTTTTTGAAAGCTTAAAGATGTACATATTAACTAATAAGCCCAAATGACAAACCTTAAAACTAAAATAATGAATTGATTCAACGATTTAAAGCATTAAATCCAACCAAAATTATTGATTGTCAAAAATTCTTAAAATAAACATGAAATATAAAATCATTTTAAACCAACGGTTGAAAATTAGGACAAAAAGAACAGATAAACTAAGAACAAGATCTAGTTATAACAGTATGCATATGTATTTTTTTTTCATTGCATTTTATATATGTTCATGGGGCTTAGCCTGCCCAACTTGATAGCATCCTGACAGTCTTTTAGCGATTTTCTGCTTTCTGCTTTTCTACTTCCACTTTCTGGACTTTCCTGTCTTCACTTCTTTTTCCATACTGCGGAATGTGGAAGTCATAAAATCAATGTTCCAAAGACGAGCTTATGCTTCTTCTGCTTTTTTTACTTTCCTTTCCATAGTTCGTTTTCCGCAGTATCAAATGCGGAAGTCAAATACTCAGCGTTTCCAAAAATGAGCTTATGCTCTTCCGCTTTCCACAATGTGGAAGGTGGAAGTAGGAAACTCAATTTTTCAATGATTTTGACTTTTTTCTTTCCGCACTTTCGCTTCCACGATTTTTCACAAATCCTTTGAACTGTCGATCTCGTACAACTGTTCTTCTGATCGTCAGTATGATGATCAATTGCAAATCTCTTCTTTTGTATTCCTTCTATTGCGGAACTCTCCTGTGACTGTCGATCTATTTCAGAATGCTTCTTAGCCATATGATATCCGTACACACATGGAACTCTTCTCGACCTTATATCTTCTGTGGATCTAATCTCGATCGTCGATCTATACTATTTTGTTGAAGTTCACCTTTTCCTCCTATCCTTTGCAGAACTGATCCTCAACCGTAGGATCTCATGCATGATGCTTCCTAACCATCGATTTTAGATCGAATGCGGATCTGCATGATTCCATTGTAGAAATCCTCTACAACCGTTTCTAACAGTTTTGAATATTTATACACACAGAGAATTTCATCATGCTATTGATTATAAAGAAGTTATAAACACTCTTGCATATATAGTTTCTATGTTCTTTGATATATACTCTATCTCCGGTTCATTTCACTCTTCTACACTTCCACTCTTCATTTGTCTAACCAGCTTTGTCATTCATACTGCATCTCCACTTTCACTCGACTATGTCATCATCATTGGGACACCATCAAATGTCATATCATCATATATTCCATGCCACGTCCTCAACTATGCTATGCAATGCCATCATATTTTCCATATCATCATCCATGCCATGTCATCACCACCTTTGTATTTATATTATATGCACTAGTTATTCCTTTTTCATTCATGAACACCTTTGACATCAATGACAACTATATACTCAACGGTGATAGAGGAATATGAGGCTCTCATACCTAACCCTGGTTATTCAAGAGGAAGAAAATCTCTTCATATGAAGACCATAGACTATCTCTAGCAATAGAAGTTTGTTGTAGGAAGAGCACTGGTTGACAGAGGAGAGATGCATGAAATCATCTTTCTGACACTGGATGAACTATCCAATAACATGCACAAAATTTCAAATCACCTTGGCATTAAACTACAGAAATCCATCCCCTTGGATACTGATATCAAGCTAGAAATTAGCTAATTCTCTAGATAGTTTAGTTTACTTTTATTACTATGAATCTTTGCAAATGGTCTATAGTAAATAATTGTCGATCTAGATAGTATTGCTTGGTTTATTTTCTGGTCAGAATGTAATTTTGATCATTTTGAAAGCTCTAAGCATATTTTTCCTATGCAGGGAGGCGTTAGTTACTGTTTACTTTTTGTAAATCTTATTGAAGGCAATAATAGGAGCTTTCTTATTTACAGAAAAACAAATATGATAGGTATTACAATTCATATTTGAAATATTTTCAACTGGGTAGTAAGAGTTATATCATTGTCCTCCGAAAGGGCAACAATCCTTTCCTTTTGACTAATTCCCAAGTTTTTTGTAAATATTTTGCTGGCGAAGTTTGTTAGAATTGACATATAGAAGCTTAAAAAAAATAGATAATAATCAAATAAAATGATTTTGACAAAGTAGATATGAAATGTAAGTTGAAAATTGAATATGCAAGCATTTAGTCATGTCAATGTTAATGTTTATCTTTCTTGAAACTACTTCCACAATTCCATTTTCGTAACTCCTTTGAGTCGTCAACTTGATAAGTGTTCATTACAACTTAACAGGTGTTTGTTTGCAACACTCATTTGTGGATTACAGATGTCGAACTTCACTTTTTTTTTTCTTTTTTTTTCTTTCCGCAGTTCGCAATTTCTCTTAATAAAGTTTCATTTTTCGGTTCCCTATTTCCACAACCCGTAATGCGGATTGCGGAAAGAAGAAAGTATTTTCATTAATATTTCTTCTATTTTCGATTCCGCAATTTCACAACCCATAATGCATATTGCGAAAAGTGGAAACTACAAAAAAATATTTCATGTTTTCCTATCAGCAACTCGCAACCCACAAATATTTTTGAGGTTGCGGATTGTTGAAACTAACAAATTTATTCTCATTTCCTCTTAGATGATGCAAGATTTGGGAAGACCCCATCTATGAAAGTCTGATAAGAAATTTCTTGTAAGGCCATTCTGTCTAGAGCTATCATCGTGTTGTTAGCAGCAACATATCCCATTTTAAGCTGCTAAAATGGGAGCCCCACTCGCCCTTTAGATTGAATTTTGAAGCCACTATTGTCTTATGGGGATTTTTGAACTATAAGTATTGTGTTTTGTCCTTAATAAAATTTACTTATAAACCTTGTTTTTTTGGTTTTGCAGATTGTGGAAATGCTCTTTTCTTTTACACATATTTTGTGTTTACGCAACCCACAATGCAGATTGTGGAAGTCCTTTTTTTTGGAGGTTTTTGAAAATATTTTTCTTGCATCCCCCAATGCCTATTGCAGAAATATTTTTCAAAATAAAAGTTTTGTCTTTCGATTCCACCTTCTGCATCCCGCAATGTAGATTGCAGAAAGCGAAAAAGTCGTCTTTTGCACATTTTTGTTCTTTCTGTTCTGAAAACCGCAACCCGCAATGTGGATTGCGGAAAGAGGAAACTTAATAAAATCGTCATTTGCAATATTGCATGCCCGCAAACCACAACCTGCAAATATTTGCAGATTGTGGATTTCAGAACTTTAACATTTTTTCCTTGGTTCAAAATGTCATCCCACAACTGCAACCTACAATGCGGATTGTAGATTGCGGAAATCTTAAAACCCAAAGTTTCTTGACTCTTTTTCCTTCTACATTTTGGTTTCCTGCCTTCATCTGAGCGATCCATTTCTACAAGATCTACGACGTATATCTATTTTGTCGTTGAGCCTTGCATTATTTAATTTGTTTGAATTTATAAATTCCTCACCATTTCACTTGATATTTCTTACTATGTTTGAGATTTTACTGGAGGTTTTTCTTGTTTGAGCTCATCAATATTCTTGTATCCTATATTTTACAGGTAAGTCACGGCTAAACAGGAGAAAATATCTGGGCCATAGATCTCTAAAAACTAGGCGATTGAGGTTGAATCCACAAACTAAAATGTTGAGATGAAAAGCAACCAAAAACTTTAGAAATTCTGATTTCCACAATCCACAATCTGCATTTGTGGGTTGCAGATTGCGAGATGATATTGGCGATCAGGATTTTGTTTTAAAGTTCCACAATCCACAATCCACAAAAGACTTACGGATTGCAGGTTGCGGGTAGGCGATGTTGCAAAAAATATAATTTTATTGATTTTCGCTTTTCACAATCCACATTGTGGGCTGTGGATTTTGGAAAATTTTAAAAATAAATCTCAAGGATTTACTTACCAAAAAAAATATATCAAGGATTTACATATATTTTTAAGAAATTTTAAGAAAATGAATGAAAAACTGGGACAATAAACTGTATACCTCGACAAAGAGGAGAAGTGCTTTGAATTTGGGAGCATTCTCGATGACCATGCTGAAGCCCCCACCTGATGAGAGTTGAAATTCGATACGATCCTCTTCTCCCGTTCAGACAAATATGGGAGGATGACTCTAAATACGACCCCAATAAGTTTTGTTAACAAGATACTGTTGAAAACCCGGGCTTGTAGGTTGCTCGAATATCTATAAGGCAATCAACACAAGGAAATGGTCCAACTAGAAAGGCTTCGAATTGATCCCACACAGAGAAGATTTTATCCCCAAGTTGTTTGGGATGACTAAATCCTATGGATACAAGGCTTCCACTGGCACAAATTTTTTCATATCAATAAGATCTGCTCTTAGGACAAGTGAGAAATAATTAAAGTGACTGGAGTCTAGACTAAATGTTCAAGAAAACTTGAACAACGTGTGTAACAAATTTGGACAGGGCAGTTGTAAGACATATTAGATAACTCAAAATTAATTACTCAACGTACAAAAATGTAAATCAAGTTCAATTTCTTTAACCAACTTCAAATAAACCTAAACAATTAAAATTTCAAAGCTTTATCCAAAATGTTATAGATGTACAACATGTCCTATTAGGTAATACTAATTAACAAATCGGTATCAGGGATTAATAACTAGTCATCGGTTGCAAAATAGAGCATGTGAATTAAATGAAGACATTCATTGAATGCACGTTTAATGTGTCAATATTGTAATGAAAAATCAATACATAAACTAACACATCAATAGATAAGCAAATAATAATCAGTATGCCAGATAGATGGAAGAAAGACTAAAATTCATGAAAGACATTTGATGAATAACCACAAAACATACCATCAATAAGAGTGTAATTTTATTCACTTGCAAAGCACTACAAAGTACAAAATTGTAACGTCCCCGACCCGCCAACCGGGGAAGAGGACGCTACTAACACCAAACATACAGGCAACAACCCCATGAATGTGAACAGATATCAATGCTGAAATAAAAGCTTAAACATAATACATACCAAGACGCATAATCCATCATACAAGATGCATGGTTACTCAACATTCAACAGAATCAAACATAAACATTTCAACATTCAACATGTTCATCATAATTCATGAAACAGTAGATATAACTGTAGAGATGAAATAGTCAGGAGTACTTATCTTTTGATGAAGAACTCACCCCACAACCAGCTATGTCGCTGCAACGTTCCACCCAACCATAAGCCAGCGTGCTCATCAATCTCTCAGCAACACTGCCACCCCCGAGCTGGGCATGATTCCTCAAGGAATAAGGGTCAATGCAGGCTTACACATAGCCAAGGTTTTCCAATTAGCCAAACCCACACAGTAGGGTTTTTACTAGGTCATAAAGGAGCTAGGATAGGCTAAATGCCAAGCTGGTGGCCTCGACTCCGCAAATGGGGAAGAGAACGAGCTCCTAGCATTGACAAAGGAAAAAACAAATGCAGACCACAATAGACAACATACACGGCCACAATTGGCAAGGGGACATACACGTACCACTGAAATCGATATGGAGCCCATAGATACACAGCCCTGAGCGTGAATGGCTCCTGCACCCAAAAATCCTGAGTGACAGCCACGATTTCTCCTTCTCCCTACGTGAGCAAAACCAATGCAGAATTCTTGTGCGCGAGAAGGAGAGAGAACAACCCTTTGTGATCAGTCGATGAAGAATCCCCCCAAACGGTGCACATGAGGAAGCTGAACTGTCCCTCTGCATGAGAATGAGCAGGACCCAAATCCTCCGGAGGGTGGAATCGTGGGAGAGTGGAGTGAATGTTTCTTCTGCCCCACGCGACATGAAGAGGAGAGTCTGCTGGTGGAGTGGGAACATGGGAAAGGACTGGAAGTCCTACCACGCCCACCACTACTCAGCAATAACTGCCCCCAACTAACAAACAACATAAGTTTAAATGGGTGGTTAACACATGGAAAACTCCCTATGGCTCCCATGGCTTAGACAACCCCCCCCCCCACCTTAACCTTAGGAATCATGCCCTTTTCATTCAACTTTGCCCCGTCGTAGATGGTTGTGGTTTATTTTATTTGATGTGCATATTTACATGATGCCAAACTATAATGTGCCAGATGGCATGATATACCATCAGCAACTATCCCTATTGCCGAAACATACACAACCAAATCGATGGTGGGGCTTTTTCCTTTAGCTCCTCACCATGATTAATTACATTATATACATCATGCAAACGGGGTCAAAACCGGGGTGTTACAAAAATTACAATATTTCTTGGTATGTGCTTGGTAATCTTCTCCCCTTTAGAGTTCTCCTAGGCTTAATCCCGCTAGTTCCCCTGCTACTTGGGAAATACCCTCCCTTTAAATAATGTCACAAAATTTACAAAAAAGGAAATTTCCCAAGATGTGGGATTACAAGATATTTTGGTTTCATGGTTTTCTAAGCGCAGAACGCCACTTGGAATAAGCATCCATTAAATCTTGGATGTCCGTAAACTGAGCAGTTTCCAAATGCAATTGAGCTTTACATATCAAGGATTCAATATCCATTTTCCTGATCTTCACCCATTCTTTGAGGAAGAGATCAATCCTCATTAATGAAGCAAGAGGTGCCTCAATCCAGTGCTTGATCTCCTCCATAGTAAGTTGAGTAATCTCCATGATATGTTTTTTTTCTTTGGAAAAATCCCTCTCAATCTGCTCCAGTTTTAGTTTTGGGGGTATAGCCTCCACAATAGGATCTAAGAATGCCTGATCCAAATACCCAAGAAATGTTTTTGAAGCAACCCATCTCCTTTTGTAGACAGCTTTCCCATCTTTGATGATGGATTCCATGTGATCACAAATGCCTTCCCATGTTTCAATGATCACTTCAATCTTCTTAAGCTTAAGCTTATCCAGTATTAGCAGATCTTCTCATGTTTCTTTAATATACTTCTACAAGTATCTAATGGAATCATAAGCTTTGGTGGTTTCCTGTCCTCTTTTGTGATGGTCATTGAGGACGTCAGACTGATGTTCAAATGAGTTATACAACTCTTACATCCAATTGAATCCTTTATAAAAATTAACCATGCCTTGATAAAATTGATCATGTACTCCGCATGCTAATTGTTTAAACTCCTCTTTTGTAAATTTAGAGAAAGAAGAGGTAGAGGATGCAAGCTGTAGGTTCTTGAGCTATTGTTCAAACATGGAAATTTTTTTTTCCTGCTAGTCAGCTAAGAGATCAACCTTCTGCTGCTTCAGATAATCATTCTTCTTTTGGAGCTGATTTAAATTCTCTTCATATTCCTCTTTGAGAAGTTGCATTTCCTTCTTGTGGTGTTCCTTAGCTTGTGCTAGGTCTTGTTTGGCCCTTTGTAGCTGTTGTTCTTTGTCATGAAATTCTTTATTCAGCTGGGATACTGAATCAAAATTTTTGCCAGCAAAGGCTCCCATGGCAGCTGCTGTATCCAACAATTCATTTTTAGTGTCGGATTCCCTTTTCAAAATAATCTGGTTAAGAGATGCCACCTACTTAACAGTGCATTCTCTTGTCCTCTTGGCTCCCTTCTTAACTACAACTTTCTCTTTCCTTTTCCAAAAATATTTACCAAAAGCAACCACTACATCCTCTCAAAAATATGCCATATCCTCTGTAGCCGAGATGGTTCCTTCTTGAATAGTGACAAAGGCTTAGGCTAGGATTGAGAAATAGGGACTTCCACACTGAAGGGTGAAATAATAATAGGGGGTGTAGAAGAAATAGGTGCAAGGGATGAAGGAATATAAGTGGGGATAGGTGTAGCAATTTCAGAGGAAGAAATTGTAGAGATGGAAGGGATGTCTAGTTGGGGGAAATCAGAATGTGGGGATGCTGGGGGTATTGTGAGGCGGTGACGATGTCGAAATAATAGGTGAATTAAGGGGGGATTTAGGGCTAGGTACACCAATTAGTACCGAACGTGTGCTATTGGCAGCCAAAATAATTTGAGATAAATTGATCTCGGAAAAAGAAAGTTATGGAAATGATGAATAAATAAAACTCCCAGATGACTGGGTGATGGGAATGGAATATGTCAAATGAAGTATAAACATTAATAGGGCAAGTGGAAGGAGTATTTTCCTCCTCCAAGTCACTGTGTATCTCATGAATCTCAATATGATCCTGAAGGAGAGGTTTTACCTGTTGAATTGGAGAAACCTACATGGGTACATGTTCCTGTGGAGTAGGCTGCACTTGTGGCCCTAGATTCTCTTCCATGGGAACCTATTGAGGCATTGGTTCCGGATCAAAAACCGGTGATTGTTGTACCTATACCTGTTTAGGAACCAATTGAGTCTATTTCTTCTTAGGCTGAGATTCAACCACTTTTGTTTGTGCTTGTAAATGCAAGATAATCTTTTCAATACTTTTCTTAAACTCTGCCCCTTTGTGTAGGGTATCTATCATGAGAGAAGGCCAATTTCTTGTAGGAATTTCAAGAATAGTCTTACCCTTGTCTTTTGATTTACTAGAAAGAGTAGAAGAAGAGCTAGCTGCTTGCTCTTTGGCCTCCTTTTCCGGATTCTGCCTCTTCATGTTCTCTTCCACTATCAGTCTCGCCATTTGAAATGGAGTGCAAAAATATTCATATCCTTTTGATATTTAAAAATATGAGCTTTGAAATTGGGATCAACAATCTTACTTAATACCTCATGGAAATAAAAAAACTACTTTGTAAATTGAATCATCAGGGTCATCCTGATGAGCATATTGAATCCTAACATGCTCCTACACAAAGAGTCTAGTCAAATATGACTTAGGATCACGCATCCTCTTCGGTGCTTCCCCTAGTTTCATATCAGCAATCTCTCTACCCACGATAGCTGTGTGAGTGGAATTTTGTAGAACAAGAGATCCCAAGTTCAAAGGATACTTGGGCCAAGACTTCCTTTTGGATGATCCAAGTTTAGGAAAAACCCCATCGATAACAGTTTGATACACTATCTCCTATAAAACCATTCGATCTAGGAGTATTCTAGGAAGTGGGACTATTCTAGGAAGCGGGTGAACTGTATTGCTTCCCTAAAAGCAAATATATGAGAAATATTCTCCCGCATACCAATCAAAATGTAATACAATCAAGGCTATGGACCTTTCAGAGAAACCTGGAGCATCTGCCTTGAAAATATTCTAGTACATTGACCCTAGAAATAAGTCACAAATTTCATAAATTTGGGGAACGAAATTTTCCTCCCACGTATTTGAGCAGTAGATATGTACCAGTGGTGAATGTTTGTTCCAATCCTAGCCCATGGTTGGAAAAGAAGAAGTGGCACAAAATACATCCATATCATAACCAAACATGTAGAAATTCGGCTTCCTTGAGGATGAAATCTTCTGATATTTCTCGATTTCCTCTTTCAAATTCACAGATAAAATCTATGCCCAATTAAAAGATTCAATTGTGAGCAATAGATGGTGGTCTATAGAAACCCATTTGGCTTTGAACACTGAACAATTTGGCAGTCCATATAATTGCAAAACATGGCCACAAGCAAGTAAAAAGGTTCTCTAAACCAAGAAATAGGGTAAGAATTGGTTTCCTTAGGGACGTATTCAACTGGGTTTTCCATCCAAGATTTGACTACTTCCTCAAGGTTAAATTGAGACATGGATGCATCAATGAATTGGGCACTCAAAAGATGTTGAGGAGGTCCAAGGGAATAAGCCCTTGTGAAAACATCAGGATGGAAAGACACCACTTGGGTATGAGTATGATCCTCGAAGGAATGCTCCTTAGGGTTTGTGTGGTCCAATGCCCACTTGACATGGTCAGTATACAGCATGAACGAAGGTCGAGATGTAATACAATGAAGCTGAGAGATCCTAATTTTGGCATACGACAGCTGGTCATGGGGAATTGCAGAGAAATCATCATTGTCGAATATTGAGTAAATTCTCAACCAATCCAAGTGAAGGGTTTCTAAAACACGCGTACTGGTGTCAGTGAAAATTCTGGCATTGGGATCCTTGCTCTTCTGGTCTCGGAGATGTAATGCAATGGAGGTCGAGATGTAATGCAATGAAGCTAAGAGCTCCTAATTTTGGCATACGTTTGATGGTCATGGGGAATTGCAGAGAAATCATCATTGTTGAATATTGAGTAGATTCTTGACCAATCCAGGTGAAGGGTTTCTAAAACAAGCCTACTGGTGTCAGTGAAAATTCTGGCATTGGGATCCTTGCTCTTCTGGTCTCGGAGAGCAGTCTTAGACCTAGTTTTCATGGACACCTTGGAGGTAAATTATGGAAAAAATTTGGAAACCATGGTTTAAATCTACCGCAGTTAAAAAATAACAAAAAAAACAACCATGAAAAGTAAGACACTTAATGGTAAAAAATCTTGGAGATTAGAAGATTGGTGAGCTTGAACGAGAGAAATTTGCAGTAAAATCTTTAAACACGGTAAAAATAACAAGTGAAATGGTGAATATTTCATGGATTCAAACGAATTAAATAATCCAAGATTCAACGACAAAATAGATCTAGGTTGCATATCTTGCAAAAATGGACAGCTAAGATCAAGGCAGGAAACCAAAATGCGAAAGTGCAAAGAGTCGAAAAACTTTGGATTTTATGATTTCCTCAATCCACAATATGCAATGTAGGTTGCAGAATGCGTGATGAAATTATTGACCAAGTAAAAATTGTTAAACTTTCGCAATCCACAATCTGCAATGCAGGTTGCGTAATGCGGGATGAAATTATTGACCAAGGAAAAATTGTTAAACTTTAACAATCCACAATCTACAAATATTTGCAGGTTGTGGATAAGTAATGTTACAAATGTAGATTTTATTGAGTTTCCGCTTTCTGCAATCCACATTGCGGGTTGCGGGTTGCAAAACCGAAAGAACAAAATTGTGCAAAACATGACTTTTCTGCTTTCTGCAATTCGCATTGCGGAATGCAGAACTAGAAGGTAAAAGTTTGAAAAAGTTTTTTGGAATCCACAATCTACATTGTGGGTTGTGGGTTGCGGAAAGACAAACTTTTATTGAAAGAAAAAAAAATTCTAACTCATGCAATTCGCATTTGCGGGTTGCGGGAAAAAGATTTCTGAAAAACTAAAAAAAAGGACTTTCGTGATCCACATTGTGGAATGCAGAATGCAGAAAAATTACAGAGCTATGTCTCTGTGTGCATTACCACTCCCAATTGCGGAAACTCTATTGCGGAAACATAGTTGCCAAAAATCTAGGGTTCCAATCGTATCCAATTTGTTACCAATCTTTACCTTGGCACCTTTAGAACTTTTATAACCTTCAACCAGGCACACCAAAACCATAGCAATGTGGGGAGGCAGACCCATGCATGAGATAGCGAATAGAATGGATCATTCAAAACCACCCTATGCTATGAATGCGTGACTGCTTTTAAAGGTTGATGCTCCCACCTGAGTCTAAAATCTTTATCTCTTGGCCATTTAGATAACTAAGCTAGATGGAATACTCCCCAATCTATTATGTTTAGTAAAGACCCAACCATTAGCATTAGTGACAAATTATCTATTCCCTTCCTTATGACTTTCTAGCATGTTGCGAAAGAACACCTGCAAAAAGAAAACTTACAAAAATGTTTAATTACAAAAATATTTAGTTGCAAACAAGTTGCAAAAGTATTCAATTGCAAAAAAAGTTATGTTACAAAAAAACACCATATTTTTACCCTCCCCGATGTTTTTGTGCACTTCTATATGTAAATGCTAGTATAATCCTACATTATGTAATGATCCACAATGGAAAATGGAAACCCCATATATAAGGAAAACAAAGTTAAATATAAAAGTACATATATTCTCCTTTCATTCTCCTTTAAAAAACTCAAAGCAAGTTTGGAAGTTAACACTAAGAAATAAGTAATTACATTTATATCTTAACTAGATTCTCGTCCATTAAAGTATATATAATATATATAATCATACATTATGTAATGATCCACCATGGAAACCTTATTTATATAAGGAACAAAATATGTTAAAACTTGTATTTATGATTTAATTGGAGACTGGAACATTATGATAAAACATTATAGCACACTATATATCGAGTGAAGAAATATTAAAAGTTTTTATTGAAAAAAAAACCTCTACAATGTGCACAGTGTACAACAAAATCAAAATTAAAACATTAAAATATTTAGATTTTAAATAAATTTATTAGTTATTATTTCAAACATATTATATGCCACACACTCATTTGATTGTAAATGATGCCCTTTCAAGAGAAAAGCAATTAATTGATTCTCTCCCCAATAAAGAAAATAAAAGAGAGACTTTTGTAGGGTGGAAGACAACCCAACAGAAAAAGTCGACCTAGATATATTCAAAATAAAGGAGTGAATGAGTGATATTTATATTATGAAAATATATATGAGCATATTTTTTTAAGTTGGGGAGTTATTCTATTGAGTAAAAGTAGTGGTGGTATAAAAAATGTTACACTTCAAAGACACTGTCAGATTGGGAGTATATTTACTGGTTGAAAGGGATTTCATTCGACTCTGCATGGGGGAGGAGGAGGTTGTACTTCCGAGGAAATGGTAGAGGAAGTGGGTGCAGAGGCTAAAACAGGGGGGTGGTGGGAGCCAAGGGAGCGACATGTGCATGAGGTGGAGGAGGGACGCCATCATGAAGAGGCTGAGAGTGGAAGTGAAGATGAAGCCGAATGAGTAGATTTTTGATAACCGAGTATTTTCTACGGCGCTCAAGAGTGCCATCAACAAAATTGAGGGTGTCGGAGAGTTCATCCTCCCAATCATTGAACATGATACGCACAAGAACTGAGCGGAGAAGGACGATCAGATTGTGTGCCTCTCCCTGCACGTCTGCAACAAGGAGTGCCTCTTTCACAATGAGACATGGCTAGGCGACAAAGGGAAGTGGTGAGCTTGGAACCAGACGTGGAGTTTTCGAGAGCCGAATGACTGGGAGAGTATCGAGATTGGAGCTGGGAGAGTGCGGAGAGAAAATGACAGGGGTGACAAGGGAGCCCAAGCATTAATCCTTCAGCGTGTTGGCCCATACACCAAGGAAACTCATTAAGATGATCACGCAGCGAGGTTACGACCGTGTACCTTCTAGCAGCCAAGAGGTCTCCACGTCTGAGAGCAAATTTAATATGTCCAACCATTGAGACAGATGAGATTGGTGTGATGTCAGGCAGATGATGAGGTGGCCCTGTTATCTACTTCCGTGGTCGTGTTTGCATTGCTGTCACTTGCACCCGGGTTATGAACATATTATATGTTTTTAAAGTTATTTATATTTTTTACTTAAAAATATAACTAAATATTCTAAGTAATTTAATATTTGATTAAAATATATAATATAATAATGGTTTTCTTAAGTGAAATAGTATCAATGGTTTTATTTAAAATTGTTTTTTTTAAGTGAATAATTTCTTTTTTATTCACTAGTTTGATTTGTAAGAGTTGTAAATTTTCACAAGTTTGATTTGTAAAACAAATAGTATTTGATAACCTAAAATCAGTCTCAAGGAACTAAAAACCTCATCTTAAATAAATTAAAAAACATCTCAATGCGTCAAATTAAAACAAAAATAAGTTTGAGTTACTAAACTTTTGGGAAATTTAGATTTAAGAATTCTATTAAATTTTAATGGTTTAAACTTAAAAAATTTAAGTAATTAATTAACTTTTACCAAATGTAAATATAATAAGCGTTGGTTTTCCTCCTTCATAATCTGTGTGTGAGAAGTAGGGTTTGGAATCTGTCCAACGATATAAATTGAGGGTTTCGTAATGTTTTCGAGGCCTTTCAGTTTGCATTTGTCGCTATATGCCTTACGGTATCCTGCACCGAGTTGAGATAATACTAAAATTATGCTTGTTCGGATTCTGTGTGTTTTGATAATTAGCCGGCCGATGTTGGGGTTTTGCGACGTTTGATGGTATCAGAGCCTCGAGCCTGTGTGAGTGATGGCTGCGGTAATCTAGAGTCCTCAGCGAAGTATGTAAAATGCAATTCCTGTATGTAGTGAACCACTACTAAATGGAATGGTTTGGTTTATTAATTGAGCTACACAACTTATCTTTACACTTCAACTGTTTGAATGGACTTGAAAAGAGTTTCTATTATAAAGCTGGACCATTATGTCTCCTGTGCATAAATTGTGTTTATGGAATCAGAAATCTACTGTCTCCTTCACCCTTAACAAAATATAAGATGAATGATTTTATACCCCTATAAGATGAGTAATTTTATCTCTGGAAGTTCTGTTCATCAACCGGACCAACATTTTGCTGGATTGTTGTCCTTTAACGTTTTGGGAATATCCTCAAAACTAGCATTCCGAGGTCTATTGAAACCTCTATTACCAAAAACGGGACGGGGATTCACGTTTTGTAGTGAAAATGCCTCATAAACGAGAACAGGACCAAAAATGATGTTTTATACAAGCGTTCTCATTTCCACAGTCAAGAAACCATTTTTTCAGAAACAACTTTGTTAACACTCCATTTTTAACAGTTGATTTGAGAGCCTTATAGGAGTTCGATGAGGGTCCCATTCCCGTGAACTCCATGCAAATTCCCCTTCAGGTTATCAGAAGTGCCAAGCGAAGTAGAAAGTGGAAGGTGTGCTGAAGGCATTGAGCGGGGCTCAAAATCAAAGGATGAAATTGATCGGAGGTGAATCAATGGCTCCAATCCATTTCACGCGAGTGAACATGCTCAACCATATCCTCCTTTCTAGATCACGAAATGTGTTAAAGGTCGACAATATTCTATGGTTGAGATGAGATCTGAGTCAGATCTACAACCTCAATCAATTTCGCAATCCATACTTGCACGGGTGAAGTCATGATTTCAAATCATGAAAGAGGGGTAGTGGTCGCGAAGATCAACGGCCGCGATAAGAAATGAGATAAATCTATGGCCACAGTTTATTTCGTAGAGCAGACTAGCACGGATGAATGCCAAGGCTTCTCATTGCAAAATATAATGGGGCCCACTCAGATCTACGGCTGCATGAAGGTTCGGTCACGATCGACGGTTGAGAACATGTCACAATTAAGAACTGCCCGCGGTGTTCAAAGAAGAAAAGTTGGCAGCAGATGGAATGGAACGTGGACGGTGGAAGTGAAAGATTCCTCAGATTCGATGGCTAGGAAGGCTCCCAAGGTACAGGTTTCACATCCAGTGCTGAGATGATAGTGGAGAAGATGTTAAAATCTGTAATCTGCATCCTTGCAGATTGGCCGATTTCTTCGACACCATTCGACATGAGCCTAAGGGGGAAGTCTTTTCCAGCGATGCTAATTTCCTCGGTTCACAAGTGTGGCACATGATTCACTTCGAAGGAAACCGTGAGAGAGATAGAGGTTTGATTCGTTGAGGTGACAAACTTGGAATTTACACGAGGCGAAGGGATGTGATGAACTAAAGCAGCCTGATGCCACCATCACGGTATTTGAAAGGGCAATAAAGGTCAAATCCATAGCCCTTGAAACAAACTTGGAAGCCACGCGGGAATTTTTGGGAATCTTTCCCATATCGGATAATATAATTGAACGTCAAAAGGATGGAGCTCCATCTTAGCGTCACACTTGCAGGCCATCATAGCGACCGATATTTTAAGGGTATAGCTTTTTCTGGGCCATTTTGGATTTCCCTATATAAAGCCATCTTTCGGAGAGCTTCTGAGACATGGAAATGTGTATATGATAAGAAGTGTAGGGTTGAATGCCAAGGAGTGTTGAGTTCCTCCACAGACAACCATGGCTGCATGGTTCGAGAAGTTAGTTTGACAAGGGGTACTCTTTGTAGGAAAACATAGATCTATGTTTTGGTTATCCATACCAGAAAACCGCCAACCACCGGGGCACAGATGTTAAACACCAAGGGAGGTTCACCCGCTTCTACACAACCCGGTCTCTAGATGTGTAGTGCATGGGTTTTGACATCCCAGCGACACCCCTCCAACACTCCCTGTTCCATTCATGACCTCTGAAGTCCCAGCTCACAGTGGTGGCAGAACTGTTGGAGCAAATGCTCATACTAGGACCAGGTGGGTCCGGAGCCTTCGGCATCACCCCCAAGATCTCCACTTGGCTGCTTGGTCATGGGAGAGGAGAGGGTCAAACACACACCCAACAACATGTCTTGTAGGAGAACCTTCCTCGTAGGAAGAAGAAAATAGTACAAGGATGATACGCTTCTTAAGTCATTTATCATCACCAAATGCATGACCACCTTTTGTCCAGCTTCCTCCTATAACCGTGTTACCAGATGAAGGATGGGTCGAAAAAATGATCGAGTGGTGGATTCAGGTCTTTTTGACAGCCTTTGAATGACGTGGTCTGTAAGAAACGGGTTGGTCGAAGAAGCAGAAAGATATACCCGAAGCAGTCTAAAGTAAACAATTGGTCATCAATGTACCGCATGGGAATCGCTTTCACAAGGCAGAACGAAAGAAATCTCTGCGCTAGCATTCTGCGTTATCATGCACCACGTCTCCATAATGTTTATTATTTATATTTGTAAAACATGGCGATAGTCCCACTCACTATACTATTAGCGCGTGATAGTGACCTGTAACAATTTTCAAATTGGTAGTCTCAGCATTAGAATTGTATAAATACACTCTAGATAGAGGGAGAAGAGGAGTTCGATGGATTGGAAAACATTCTAGGGATGAGGCTCTCCATTGTAAATAAGATTTGATGCCTGTGTTATGAATAAAATTGCAGAGGAAGAGTTGTTTCTCATGGCAGATATTCATGTGTCATTGCTTTTCCCAATATGTGTCTTCTTTTACGTGCAATGTGTTTCCTGTTTTCACTCCAGTCTATTGATTTCTTTCATGTCTACAACTTAGTGTATAGTAGTTAGGAATTCATACTCGTTATGCTCTAGCTGTTGTTCCAGACATTTATCTAGTTTCTTCTAAAGTAGCATGGAATTCATCTCGCTGGTGCTCCATGCAATGGGTTGTTCTCTCTTGTCCTCCAATCGCCAGCTAAATATCTCCTGATTGGGAGATCTGTGGCTACCTTGCCTTTGTTTGGAACCCCAAGCCATTCCTTTCCTTATGCAATTGTTCCCTACGCAGGTTTTTGACTCCATTGCCAATGGTCCCTTACCCCGATAATCCCACCTTACATCTCATCTTGATACACTTTGTCCCATTAAGGATCCTGGCCCCCTAATTATCCTTGATTGAAAATATTCTATGGAGTAGACTCCGAAGACAAAACTAGAGATCCCTCTATGACTGCGCAAGGCTGAAGGCACAGTATAAAGTGGTTCTACTGTTACCTGGGAGCGGTCCTCCCCCCTGTTCGACCTTGGGGCTCAATCCCGGTGCTAACAAACTGCCGTCGTTGCTGAGGACGAAATTGAAGATCCTCCCTGGGAAGAACGACAAAGCTTTTAGATTTGGTTGTTGATGGTGAAAAATTGACCAGACATCAAGAAGGTTGAGCACTTTTCACCTGACCACTCCACTCTTGAAGGATTCAGACTTCAGCGACTCCATTGGTGGTGTGACCCAGAAATCAAATGGCCAAGGAAAGCTAGCAGACTTCGTCTGGAAAATGGACCCCTCATAAGGCTTAGAAATGCATGGTGGAAGGTCAAGATACTTGGGTCTGCATTTCTTCGAGGATGCTTTATCCTATCTTGTAAGTTGTCTCTTATCTTTTCCCAGATTTATCAAAATAGCCTTCTATGGTTCAGCTCATTCTGAACAGAGATATGAGTATATTCCTGTTTATCCTTCTTTACGAACCGAAAGCATTGCGTCATCTTGTACATCTGATTATGGCCTAGGTTTTTATCCAGGGGCTCACAATGTCAAAGGACTCCCCTATGAGATTCATGAAACCTCAGACGATAGCTTAGCTATTGTGCCTAACCTTGTCTCTCCAATTTCTCCAAGCCGATACAAACCACTACATCTACCCCCCATCCTCCATGATTTTCCCATGAAATATTACAAGTACCTCCCCAAATTCAACAGAGAATCCCAATATTTGACTGTTAAGAAATATTTACAAGCCTTTGAGCAATTCTCTGACCTTTTTGAGATAGATCATGATGGTGTAGGCATGCGGGATTTTGCCCTGTCCTTGCAAGGAGATGCCAAAGTATGGTTTAAACACTTGCAGCCTAATTCCATCAACACTTGGAAAGAGTTTTCTTGCACCTTCTTAAATTTTTGGGGTAGGAGAAGGCCATTGGAGCAAATACTTTCAGAGTCTTATTCCCTGAGGAGGCATGAGGATGAGGCCATATCTAGTTTTAACAAAAGATTCGCAAGCTTTTATTATAACATGACTAAGGAAGTCCAACCTCTTGAGAATGCTGCTAAGATCTATTATGCAGCCGCCTTTCCTTCTGACCTGTCCTTGCTTCTTTTGGAGAGAAAATCAACCACCTTGCATCATATGTTCGCTAATTGTTTGGAGGTTGAGGAAAACCTTAAGATGTCCAAGAAATTGTCAGATCAGGATAGTGGTGGTGAAATAAAAGACACACACAAATTGGTTGGGCCCTACAAGCTTAATGGGGAAGTCTCTAGCACGTTAAAGCTCTCTCCTGGTTTGTAGAAAGATGACTGGCCTGATGTAGGAGGAGGTAGTCCTGCAGGATTGTTCTCTGAAAATGACGACCTGCACCGCCCCTGGTCTGCAAAGGATGATTTTAGGGAGGAGTTTGGTACACCTGTATATGATGAATATGAGGAAGAGTACCTACAGAATATACATGACAAACCAGCTGTTGAAACAAATCCTGCTGATAAAAATAATCAAGATGCAATGCAAAGTCAGAAGTTTGAAGTGGGAAAGGATGATAAGGGCACTGGAGGTGATAGCCTACCCTTGTGTTATGCCTCTTTTGAATTAATACGACACATGATTAAGGCCTCCAAGAAAAAGCAGAAAGAAACAGAGATGGTGCAGACTAGAATCCTGTACAGGAAAGAAGATGATGAGAAGAAGCGGCCAAAAGTGCCACCTCACACAGGAGAAATATGCCTACTCGGTTCCACTGGAGAAGCAGGGGACCTCCCTCTTGAAGCACATCAAGCTCTTATTACAGAGATTTCGAGTGGAAAGTGGGATGTTCCATTTGAGAAAGGTTTTGTGGGTCCTCTTTTACAATCTTCTAAGTGTTAGCCTGACGAATCTCTAGAAGAAGGAAGCTCCGGATGGCTTTCCCATGAGAAGGTGACAGAGCATGCTAGAGGTTGCCATGATTTCTATGACCCCATGGCCAAATATATGGAGGGTCTAGGCGAAGGCAGTGATTGGTTGCATCCCTACTTTGAATATCAGTTTGTTTATCATTTCCTTATCCCATTATCTATTTCATTTATGTCAATCAAGCACAATGAAAGAACAAAACTATTAGGCAAATTGCTTGATTGGGTTCATTGGAAGTCTGATTTCACTTAATCATATTTGTGTACAAAGTTAGGTAGAGTAGGTAGGAAAAAATAAGCTCGGCAGTTATCGAGCATTTCTTTCATTACTGTTTTAGTTTATTTTCATTTTCAGTTACAAGCACAAGTTTACAGTCACCAACATGATTTGCAAGAGTGGCACGAATTCGCTGAAGCAGTGACTCAGAGTAGAATGGAGATGTCAAAGAAAGATTGCAGCTGGCCCAATGGTTTTGGCACTTGGTCTACGGGGTTTCTTTGCTACCTCACTGGGAGGATAGCATCCCTCGTGGAGCTAGTTGTTAACACTCTATTTTTAACAGTTGATTTGAGAGCCTTATAGGAATTCAATGAGGGTCCCATTCCTCCAAACTCCATGTGAATTCCCCTTCAAGTTATCAGAAGTTCCAAGCAAAGGAGAAAGCGGAAGGTGTGATGAAGGCGTTGAGCGGGGCTCGAAATCAAAGGTTGAGATTGATCGAAGGTGAATCAATGGCTCCAAACCATTTCGCATGAGTGGACATGCTCGACCAAAGCCTCCTTTCCAGATCGTGAAATGTGTTAAAGGTCGACAATATTCTACGGTTAAGATGAGATTTGAGTCAGATCTATGGCCTCAATCAATTTTGCAAGCCATACTTGCACGGATGAATCCGCGATTTCAAATCGTGAAAGAGGGGTAGTGGTCGTGAAGATCAACGACTGCTATAAGAAAGGAGAGAAATCTACAGCCACAGTTTATTTCACAGAGCGGACTAGCACGGATGAATGCCAAGGCTTCTCATTGCAAAAGATAATGGGGCCCACTCAGATCTACAACTGCATGAAGGGTCGGTCACGATCAAAGGTTGAGAACATGTCACGATCTAGAACTGCCCGCGGTGTTCAAAGGACAAAAGTTGGTGGTAGATGGAATGGAACGTGGACGGTGGAAGTGAAATATTCCTCAGATCGGATGGCTGGGAAGGCTCCCAGGGTATAGGTTTCACATCCAGTGCCGAGATGACAGCAGAGGAGACGTTCACATGTGTAATCTGCATCCTTGCGGATTAGCTGATTTCTTCGACGCCATTCGGCATGAGCCTAAGGGGGAGGTCTTATCCAGGGATGCTAATTTCCTCGGTTCACAAGTGTGGCATGCGGTTCACTTCAAAGGAAACCATGAGAGAGATATAGGTTTGATTCGTTGAGGCGACAGACTTAGCATTTACATAAGGCCAAGGGATGCGACGAACTAAAACAGCCCGACACCACCATCACGGTAGTTGAAAGGGCAATAAAGGTCAAATCCATAGCCCTTGAAACCAGCTTGGCAGCCACACGGGAATTGTTGGGAATCTTTCCCATATCGAATAATATGATTGAACGTCAGAAGGATGGAGCTCCATCCCAGCCTCACACTTGCATGCCATCACAGCAACCAATATTTTAAGGGTATAGCTTTTTCTAGGCTGTTTCGGATTGCCCTATATAACACCATCTTCAGGAGAGATTCTGAGACGTGGAAATGTGTAGATGATAAGAAGTATAGGGTTGAGTGCCAAGGAGTGTCGTGTTCCTCCACAGACAACCATGGCTATGTGGTTCGAGAAGTTAGTTCAACAAGGGGTACTCTTGGTAGGCAAACATAGATATGTGTTTTGGTTATCCATACCAGAAAACTGCCAACCAATGGGGAATATATTTTAAATACCAAGGGAGGTTCACCCGCTTCTACACAACCTGGTCTTTGGATGTGCAGTGCATGGGTTTTGACATCCCAGTGACATCCCTCCAACACTCCTAGTTCCAGACACGACCTCTGAAGTCCCTTCTCACAGTGGTGGCAGAACTGTTGGAGCAAATGTTCGTACTAGGACCAGGTGGGTCTGGAGCCTTCGGCATCACCCTTAGGATCTCCACTTGGCTGCTTGGTCATGGGCAAGGAGAGGGTCAAACGCACACCCAACAACATGACTTGCAGGAGAACCTTCCTCGTACGAGGAAGAAAACAGTACAAGGATGATAAGCTTCTTAAGTCACTTATCATCACCAAATGCATGACCACCTTTTTTCTGGCCTCCTCCTATAACAGTGTTACCAGACGAAGGATGGGTCAGAAAAATGATCGGGCAGTGGATTCAGTTCTTCTTGACAGCCTTTGAACGACGTGGTCTGTAAGAAGTGGGATGGTCGAAGAACCAGAAAGATATACCCGAAGCAGTGTAAAGTAAACAATTGTCCGTCAGCGTACCGCATGGGAATTGCTTTCGCAAGGAAGAACGAAAGAAAGCTCTGCATTGGAAGTCCACGTTATCACGCGTCGCGTCTCCATAATGTTTATTATTTATATTTGTAAAACATGGCGATAGTCCCACTCACTATACTGTTAACTCATGATAGTGACCTGTAACAATTTTCAAATTGGTAGTCTCAACATTAGAATTGTATAAATACACTCCTGATAGAGGGAGAAGAGGACTTGGTTGGATTGGGAAACATTCTAGGGCTGAGGCTCTCCATTGTAAATAAGATTTGATCCCTGTGTTATGAATAAAATTGCAGAGGAGGATTTGTTTCTCATGGCAGAGATTCATGTGTCGTTGCTTTTCCCAATATGTATCTTCTTTTACATGCAATGTGTTTCCTACTTTCACTCCAATCTGTTGATTGCTTTCATGTATGCAACTTAGTGTATAGCAGTTAGGAATTCATACTCATTATGCTTCAACTGTTGTTCCAGACATTTATCCAATTTCTTCTAAAGTTTCATGGAATTCATGTCGCTGGTGCTCCATGCGATGGGCTGTTCTCTCTCGTCCTCCAATCGTCCGCTAAATATCTCCTGATTGGGAGATCCGTGGCTACCTTGCCTCTGTCTGCAACCCCACGCCATTCCTTTCCTTATGCAAGTGTTCCCTACACATGTTTTTGACTCCATTGCCAATGGTCCCTTACCCTGATAATCCCACCTTACATCTCATCTTGATACACTTTGTCCCATTCAGGATCCTGGCCCCCTGATTATCCTTGATTGGAAATCTTACGCGGAGTAGACTCTGAAGACAAAACGAGAGATCCCTCTATGACTGCGCAGGGCCGGATGTGCAGTTTAAAGTGGTTTTGCTGTTACTCGGGAGCAGTCTTCCCTCCTGCTCGACCTTGGGGCTCAATCCCGATGCTAACAGACTCATTTTTGGATTTGTTTTTCCCAGAAACATTTTTTCGTTTCTGCATTTTTCAAGCTACAAAAAATTAATCTTCTAGTATTTCTATAATCCCCATTTGGTATTTCTATAATCCCCTATTTGTGATTCATGTTGATGAATATTGTAACTTTTTACCTTTGTCAACTTGGGGTTTGAACTATATATTTTTTTCTTTTATGTTTATTAACAATAAAACCAATTTTATAATAATTTGCTATGTCTGTAATCTTCACTTTTTGAGAAATAAAGCTTAACTCATTAAATTGTTATTTTGTGCATAGCCACTTATTGTCACCAAAATGGTAAATGGTAACCTATGTTTGGTTGAATAAACTCAATCATTAAAAAAATGATTACCTCTGATTATTTGCTATAAAAAACAGTTATCTTCACTAACTAAAGCTGTAAAGGGCAACTAAAGCAGTAAAGGGTAACTATGTTTGGTGGGAATAAATTCCTTTCTTATTTAAAAGAAATGAGAATGTTTGATGGGAATAAATTAAATTTTTTTTAAATTGAGTTCCAATTCTAAATAAAATTGTTTTACCAGAAATTTTTAAAAAAATTCAAAATATTTAGTCATAAACATTAATGTAGATAAGGTTTGTATATTTCAAAGAGAATTGTGAAGCTCCTATCCCTTCAATAGGACATTCAATTAGTATTGCATTCAATCTGAGTGACAAGTGGTTACAATAGCTCTAGATTACTCATTACAGTAGCTTTAGATTTCTACTGGTATATCATTAGAAAAGAAAAAGCTTTATTGTTTGTGTGTAATACTTCTTCATGCCATTAAATTTTTCTTTCGGAAATAATGTTAACATTCATAATGTATTTGGTGATGTGTCTACTTTTCATTATCTTCAATTTTGCCATTTTTCTCTCTCCTCGTTTCTTTGTATACAAAATTAAACTCTGTTTTTCGTACTGTTCTTTCTTTGTATACGAAATTAAACTTTGTTTTCGTACTGAACATCTCTTTTCTTTGTATGCGAAACCTTTAAACTCTGTTTTTTGTATTGTTCTCTTTTCTCGTTTCTGGTAACATAGATTGAAACATACAGAACGATGAGATTGCACTGTAAGGACAAGCTGCTAGTGAAGTATAAGATACACTAGCAGTTCAAATCATGTATTCAGATATTGGGAATTTGGGAATTAATGTATGGGTACATAACTTAAAAGGCCGATTCACTTTAGAAAACCTCAATCATAGCTTGTAAACTTTAACCATAACATGTAAACTTCAACCATAGCTTATACAGGTCTCTGTATAAATAAATATAAATATTACAATATAAACCTATCACATATCATAAATTCAAATCTGAATTAACCAATGCATCACCAAAGTATAAGTTCGAACCTGAATTAACAAATGCCTCAGTGCCTCACCAAAGTATAGCAATCCGTATAGTAATTAGCCTCATACCAGCCCATCCCAATTCCTAAAAAAAACCAAGCATAAGCTGAACAAAACACTCAAGCCCACCACAATTACCCCCCTCCCCCCTGAAAAAAACATAATCTGAAGAAAATACTGAATTACAAAATCCTCTATTATTATATTATTAACTCTATTATTATATTCATTATTAACTCTCCGAGCATAGTAATATTAGCCACTTGTTTGTTTATTAACTTTATAAGCATAGTAATAGTAGCAGTAGCCACTTGTTTGTTTATTAACTCTATGAGCATACCACTTGTTTATATTTGAACTATGCCTGCCGTTAACTTGAAAAAAAATCAGTAATACTAATTATACTCAGATTTAGTTTGTGAGACGGACTTACTAATAAAAAATAATAGAAAAGCGTAAATGAAAGTATTTTGCTACATGGATATTCGGAATTGGCTTTTAGACTTTTTCCCACTAGTCTATCATGACACAACTCTATGTTTCCTTGTCATCAGATGTTTTGATATGCTTCCGTTTGCATTACATTACATTTGAAAGCCGGTCACTTCTTTCTCCTATATTTGGAAAAATAAAAAATATTCTGTACTGTTCATTTGTTTTTTCAATTCATTTTGTCTCATCTAAGCCGACAAACTTTACCTTTTGCTGTTCACGTTAATACAAATTCTACTCACATTTTTCCAACTAAATTGTTTTATTTGTCTACTCATCGTAACAACACGAATCTATCTTTGGCTCTTACGGAAATCCGTGGTTAGGATATTGTACTTTATTGGTGGAAATTTTTCCAAATTATAAATTATGAACATCGATAATTAATATTCTAAGAATATATTACTAGATCTTTTAAGTATAATATTTTTTCACTAATCTTTACATAATATTATACCTAAATTAAGGAGAAATGAAATAAGGAGTTGGCTAATCGCTAAAGTATTTGCACTTTTTCAGGTACGTTTGGCCGGAATCCAGCAACATGATTTGTTGTTGAAAATGAGATTTTCAGTGTTAAAATTGCAATTTTTATTGTAGAAATAGATTCAGCACCACCCAATTTTAGCAAGAAAATTTGTGGGATCACTAAAAACTACCTTTGAACAATTTCTGCCCAATTTTGATAAGAAAATTTGTTGAATTTCAAGTGCAAATGATCGAGAGTATAGCTTACTGCATAAAATAATATATTGATAAGTTAAAAAAATAAGCTTTTTATTTCTTTAGAAACAATATCTCCCATACCAAAACTAATAGAAAAGGACCACCTATATCACTTCCATTTTATAATTTTCATATTTCTTTAATAACATCAACAAAACTATATTCTGATACCTAAACTAATAGAAAAGGATCAAGATTATATTCCATTTCATAATTTTAATATTTATTTAATAACACACCAAAACTATACTTTTGACCATAAGTTATATTCGTGTCTTTTTTCCTTTTTTTTCAGAATGTTATCTCCAAAACGATTACTTCCTTTTCCGTAATAGTGTATATGTTTCTTCTTAAAAGGTTACAGGTTCAAGTCCAAAGGGGTAGTGTATCTACAACTATCTAGACTTGANTTTTATTATATTATATATATTTAAAAATAAATATCTTTTTTTACGTATTGTCAACAAACATATACACTACACTATTCCTAAACTATATATATTTATATGAATAGTGTATGTGTTTTGTTAGCTTTATATATATCTTCTTTTCTTTTTAGAATAATATATATATATATATATAATTATTTTTTTATAAATATATATATATATATATATATATATATATGAGTTTATTTTTTAAATTTGGAATATCTTTAATATAAATTTATGATAAAATATTTTGTAATTATATATATGGTTAGGTGAAAATAAATATATAGAAGTATTTAATTAAATAATATTTCGTTAAATTGTAATGTAAATGTATAAATGGATAAACCTTTTTAAATATCGAGATTGTATATGGAGTGTGTAATTTCAACCAATGATATATAGAGAGAGGCTTAAGGGTTAGTTTATGTTCTTATGAGGTATAGGTGAGGTCTTTATGTTACTAGTTTTACTTCTTTTTTTATTGCATTTTCGTTATTATGGGGAAGCAATGCAAAGTAATAATTCAAATATTATATAATTTGGAAATTTTAAATTATTATGAATTTATATATACAATTTTTTATCAAATTATAAAGAATTGTAATTTTTAATGCAAGTGTAATGTGATTAACGAACTTGTATAGTGTGGATGACATAGAGGTTGCACTCTACCTGTCAAGCAAGGGATGATGATGGTGAGGAAGCTACTACAGTTATCAAGGACCTCCCAAATGTATGTAGGAATATTTAAGGACTTGCTGTATCCTTATGACTTGGTTTGAGGATGTACTATGTGATGGGAATACCCATAGGC
This sequence comes from Pseudotsuga menziesii, assembly GCA_001517045.1. NCBI lineage: Eukaryota > Viridiplantae > Streptophyta > Pinopsida > Pinales > Pinaceae > Pseudotsuga > Pseudotsuga menziesii. The sequence continues at coordinate 124,631 of LPNX011142215.1, read as the reverse complement.
TTCACAAATCTACTACAAAAAGTGGCCACATCATTCATATTTTTTCATGAGACTCAACATCCTCCTAGTTCATTAGACGAGGAACCATAGGTTGAGTCATATGATTTTCCTTTGGCAGATGTTGTGTATGTTTTTTTTTACATCATTTTTATGAAACATCCATGACTGTGGAGATGAAATTTTGTATTTGACATATTACACATCTACTGGGTTGTGATTTGACCATTTTATCTAGATATACAAATGTATGTTTTTCAGAGTTTCTTTGTGTTTTTTAAATGGTGTGTGCAATTAAGGTTTGTGATGTATTGTACATGTTTAACTTTATTGAAAATTTGTAAATGACATATATATGCCAATGGAGCACATAATTGGTTATTGGATTATCCAATTCATTTAATATTATGGGAGTACAAATATAATGAATAAAATAAAACTAAAATTATAGAAAACATGTTCATAAAACATTTCAAAATAGTGTAAGATATTGAACATGATAAACATTGTTCAACTAAGATACAACAGACTAAGAGTCAAGTTTGATGATAATATGATTAATGTTGATAGAGATAGATTTGGAACGAATCTTGATAAATCCACTATATTCAACAACGTTGCATGATCTTGAACTGATGAGTTGGTTGGGGCTTGAAAATATCACCCATGCAATCAAAGCAATGTTTCAAGTGATAGAGAGAACAATCCATAAAGCATGAATAGGTGAATACATCTAATGAACTCTAGAAAGAAACATACCAAGTAGGATAATCTCCATACTGAAAATTTATTGTGCAAAAGTAAATAAATTTAGGTACAAAATAGGTGAATACAACATGATACAACAAGAGTTGTTGTAGCATGATTTCCTATGTGAAGTATTTTCTCAGCTACATCCCATACTACATGTTTAAAAAGTAAGTTTCCATCATTGTCAAGTAACACATAAGCTTCGTGTAATATCCCAAAACAAAGACTATTTATTTGTTATTTTATTTTATATGTAATTGTTTAGTAAGTGTCGATCTATAAAGCTATGAAACAATTAGATTATTTTTAATATTTTCTAATGGTATTGAGTAAGTGGTGTTGAGTAGTGAAATTTAGAGCACCCGAGCTATTGTTGAGTTAAGTGATGAGTGGTAAATCTCTGGAGCACTTGGACTCCTTATGTATACCTGATGTTGAGCTAGAGGCTCCAGGAGCATCAGAAAGACATTATTATTATTAAACTGTAAATTATATATCTCCTTTTGTTCTTACTAAGACTCTCTGGGATTCCCACTTAAACAGGTATGGAGCATGCAAGAGATCATAATGGTTGAGTAGTTCATAGCTAAAATAAATTAGATGCCAGTATTAAATATTCTATTATTTAAATAATTAATAAATTGTGAGAGTTTAAGAAGAAATTAAATTATTAACTAAAGATAAAATCAAATAGTTAGTATAACTAGTGACTGAACATAGTGATTAAACCTAAATGATAGAAGCTTATCTCCTTAAAGAAACTTATAAATAGAACAGGGAGGACGTTGCAAGGGACAACCGTCCCTACTTCACTAGAGGGTTTGTTGTAGGTCTTTGAGCTCTCATATTACCAAAGTTAGTATTTGGTGAGTCCAAGGAGGATGGTGGAAATGTGGGAAAATAATTTACAAGACTCTATAAAGGTTTAGTAAACATACCTTGTGACTAATATGCTTATTAGTAAAGAAAAATAGCAAATTCACCTAGACCTTATAATGTCTCTAGCATGTTCGGTTCAGCTCAAGGGTGACTTCAAAAACACAGGAATGGTTCAAGGTCTACGGTTGGGTGGAATGTGGCAATTCCAAGATCATTCGAAAAGCAAAAAAGACAAATAAGTACTTTCACATTATTTTTTATGTAAGGTTTTATACATAACTAGTTTATCTTAAGTTTTTCTTTTATAAATATTTTCATGTATTTCAATTTTTATAAGCTGTAACTCTTTATCTTTGCATTATTTTCTAATACAATATCTAAATTATTTCCATACTCATTATCATTATGCATTTATCTCTTTTATTTCACATTTTTCTATATTTCAAGATTTCATTTATCCTTCTAAATGTTTCAAGTGATAAAATCTTTACAAACAAAAAAACTAAAATCTATACTAATTTATCAGAGGCTATTTTTAGCATAGGGAAAAAGATCCCTATACCCCTAACTAGGAAGAGGATCCCAAATTAAAGATCCTAGTACCAAGTAGTACTTACTAAACCCTAGATAGGTTAAATAATAATATATGTAAGTTAGTATTTACGCACATGTTATATAAACAGACATATCATGAAAACATTGGTAATTAAAACCACATACCCATAGGATCCATGAATAAGTAAATCTTATTCACATATACATAGCATAGAATTAAGTAAGATACTTAAATAAATCACACTAAATGCCATAAATAAAACTCCAAATAAACAATCAACAATGAATAGTTAGTTGTAGGGCACAATCTAAACAAGTACCATATAGTCACGATTCACGATTAAGCGTTGACAAGACAAATCATTCAGGGATTGAATACCATGAATTATCTAAAACATATAAGATTAAAATAAAATTTAACAAACTATAGATTGCATAGGTCGAAATTCTCGTGAGAATGAAATTTGCTAGAGAAAGATTAAATCATTGTATATAGTATATAATTACATATTATTTAAAAATGATATGTACAATCAACATAGGGTAAAGCGCTTTCATCTTCTAGTAAATCATAACACTCACATTATCGGATCTTCACATAATACACAGAAAATGAGTAACTACATATTGCTGGGGATGCCGTGGCCCTTGCTTGTGGGATGTTTGCTTATAAGTCTATTACAAACTATTATCACATGGGAACCTTTCTGTTTCAAAGGTTTTTTATAATATTTATCTGTTAATCAAACCCTTGCTTTGGGGTTGCTCTTTAGTGATGGAGCTGAGTGCTTTTTTTACACAGATTTTGATGATGTGGATTATATTTGTCATTGAAAAAGGGTAATATTGACATTTCCATAGACAATAGTTATAGATATGTGTTTGAAACTCTTAAAGCCTTTAACTTACTTTTTTTGTCAAAGCCCTACCAGAATCAAACATAAATCTGCTGAATTACTAAATATACTCATTATTTAGAATGCTTTCTTAGACCACTCTGGTAATTAAGAATATAATGTCAAATGACTATTTAGTTTTGATGTTATCACTGGCAAATTAATTAGTGTAAATGTTTTGAAGGTGTCTCCTAGATTATAAATCAAACTATGTTAAAGTTATGCTGGCAATTATCACGATAATGGGTGCATGGACAAAATCACTCTGTGAAAAAGAAAGTGATGTCCATTATTATTTGACAACATTCAATAGTCTCTGTCAGAACTGAAATTTTTGGCAAATGCTGCTATTGAATTGTTTTTCCATATTGAATTGTTTTTCCATATTTACTGATTGATTAAAACAAGACAATGAATCCTCTTCTCAAATTGTGCTTCTTTGCTATTTGCTGTCTTTATATCTCTCTTAATGAAATAATTTAAAGGGCATGTGTTACCAGCAACATTACAACCCGTTTAGAAATAAAGAAAAGTAAATTTATGATTTGCAGCTGCACCTCTAAGAATGTTAACCTGAGTTAACTAAAGTGATTGAATGCTATAAATTGCAAAGAAGAGATTTAGCCGAATAATATAAAATGCAAACAGGAGATCTAACCACAACAATGTTGCGTCGCTGAATTTGGTTCAATCTGGTTTTGATACCCATTGATAAAACAAAAGGTAAAGTACAGAACATCAGCAAATCCAGATGCCCTGAGCGTGCTCAATGAAGTAAGATGGGAGATTTCGTGTGGAATCACTGTTAAACTACTACATTCATTTAAATCAAATCAAGCAAGTTGAGATTTTTAAGCTGTCCAATCTTAAATGGCAAGGATTGTAGACGTTCACAACCATTAACATACAAAAATTGAAGGGAAGAAAGATGGCATATCTGTTCAGTCAAATCCTGGTGTTACCACAAAGAAAACAGATAGAGAAAAGTGTCCTTGGAGGCCATGGACAGTCTCCCCGGGTTGCAGATGAGACAAGTGAGACACGATTGTCGAGGTTCGGAGCGATGGAGCATAGTTTTGCTTCTGCAACCAAATCTTGAGTGTCTCCTGGCGATCGAACAGAAGATGATGCATTGATCTGAAATCAGTATGAAGAACTTGACAGTTTTCCTCGTTGAGAGTAACATGCTCCAACTGCTGGATGAGTAACATCCTCCAACTGCTTGTGGCATCGCCTGTGACTCTAGCGATGATTTTCATGTTGTGGCACAGCAGTGAGAGGAGCAGCTCTGATTGATTCACCCAGAGCTGATTGGTTTGCACCAGTTTTGACAGATCTATAAACCTTACTCGATTTCGATTTAAGCTGAGTTAAGTAAATTCTCGCTGGAATCTTGTAAAAAAATTTACAGAGTAAACTTTTTATTATTTTTTCATACTCTTTAACTATTTTAAACTACAATTTCAATCATTTTTACCAAATTTTGATCAAAATTTTTAGATAGAAATGATCTAAAATTTAACTCAATCCAGTTTGATTTCAGGTCGATGGCCTTCTTTCACAAAGAAAAAGCTTATTCGTTAAAGGTAAAGTTTATTCGATAAAAAAAATAACAAAGAAAAAGCTTATTCCATAAAGGTAAAGTTTATTCGATAAAAAAAATAACAAAGAAAAAGCTTATTCCATTAAGGTAAAGGTTATTCGATAAGGAAAAAGTAATAAATATGCTTCATATGATTAATCTCACTTGAATCATGGTATGCTTAATATATTTATACTTTTTCTTCACACGCAAATTTTCAATACATTATGGGCGATTACTGAAAAAAAAACAATGAAGAGAATATCAGAAAAAGATTGAAATAGGAAAGGTACTGAATATCAAAATGTTTAGATAATTAATTTAATTAAATGTAGGTTTTAATGGGATGGTAGCTGTGCAGTTAATTTTAGTCTTAAATCTTTATTTTTAATTAGAAATAAAAAACAATCTTCACAAATAAATAAAAATAAAATTTACTTTATAAAAAAATAAAAAATCTCATTAATATAACTAATTTCTCCTTAAAAAAACCAGATATGATTAATATACTTTTAGGTTCTATACATTATGGGCCATTAAGAAAAAGACAAACCATTACCTTTATTTATTGCAATATGAAATTGAATTATTAACATGAAAAGATTTTGAAATATGAAAATGAAAAGATGGTAATAAAAGAATAACCAAACCAATAAAAAAGAAAAGATTGTAATAAAAGAATAACCAAACCAATGGTGAACCTAATGAAAGGAGTTGGATATTCTCTCTTATTAGTTTTTTTTAAGTAATTTTATTTAAAAAAAAGTGATACCATGTTAAAAAAAGAAGAAAAATATTTAATATTTTCAATTATTATAAAATTGAACAAGATAAGAATGATGTGTTCCCTCTCCACTTTTGACCCACGATGGATCTTCACAAATAGGTAAAGTTTCCTCACTAAAAATAATAAAATTTAATAAATATGATTAATGTATCCTCCAAGTGAAGCAATGCATGATTAATATGTTTTAATTTATCTTCATAGTCAAAAGTTTTGCTATAATTTATCTTCACGGTCAAAAGTTCTATACATTTGGGCCATTACGAAAAAGATAAATCAATATCTTATTGGAAAAAGAGATTATATTATAGAAATAAAGAAATATTAAGAAAGAAGAAAATAGTAACCTACCAAATAAGAATAAAGTAAGGATAGAGGTTCCAATGGGGCATTACGAAAAGACAAAACAATACCTTCAATTATTGGAAGAAAGAGATTGGAATATTTAAATGAAGAGATTGTAAGAAAGATTTAATGGCCTATCGAAAAGAGTTGGATTTCCTTTCTTTAAATAGGGTGGTTATATTTATTTAAAAGAAAGTTTGAAAATAAAAAGTTTATTCTTTAATAAGAATAAAATGTCTTTTATTAATAATTGAAGAAGAGTAAGAATGATGTGTTTTTCATTATTGTAAAAATTTTGAAGTTAATTTCCAGGAAGTATGTATAGGTATTGAAAGTATTATTGAATGGAACTTTTGAGCAAGCATTTCTAATTTAATAGTGATTTAAAGTTGATTTATCTAAAACATATGCTCGGGTTGATTAGACCTTTCTTCAGTTGTTGTTGACCCAAATTGGCTTTGGTCTTCTTGTGATTAACTAGATGATGTTTTGTGTTCAATTTGTATCATTCATAGTTCTCGTCAACAGTTCAACATCTTCATTTTTCAGACCTAAGAGAGGATTGAGACAAGGATGTCCCTTAGCTCCTTAATTATTCATTATGGTCGTTGAGGGTCTTAGCAGAGCTATCCTTCATGCCAAATCTCATGGGGGGATTAAATGTATTATAATTGGGGAAACATGGGTATTACTCATCTACTTTTCGTTGATGGCATTTTTTCTTTTCACTAATGGCACTTAGAGGGATATTGCCAAGATTGGTGGAAAATGCGAAGTGTAAGTAAAAGGCATTGTAAGTACTAATCCTAGCTTCATCAAATTGTGGATGAAATTGATAATGTTAGGAGGCTGAAAGCTTTGCAGGACTCAAATGATGATTAGGGGCGAATCCACTGGGGCGAAGGGTAAATCATGAATGAAACCTTGGGGATCCAATAACGACAATCAGGCATCTTCATAGTTATAATGACATACCAAATGAGAAGACGAGTAATAATCCTCACCTTGGACTTAAATGTCACTAGTAGTAATTTACACGCATATAAAAGTGGGATAAGGTCTGCATTTATTAAAAATGATTTAAAGATAACTGATAGAAATTTATTCATGTCGGATAGACGCTATGAATGTTAATGGAACAATCACATAGTTTAATTGAAGTGAATAATATACTTGATTTATCGAACTCTCCTAAAAGGTAAAAAATGCCTTTTGGATAATCGTAATGGTCAGAACTTTTGAACCTTAGTTTTGATGGGAGACATTACATCTAGTTTAATGATTCAACACCAGACCCGTATGATTGGACATTATGGAAATGACATATATATATAGTTAAAATTCACTTTTTACTTTCGAGGAGAATGGTCCATGATGATCAATTATGATGATTGAACTTAAATTTTATTTCATTGGGACATAAACTTTATTCCATTGAAACTTATCGCATGATACAAAACTTCGAGAGAATCTTTGTGCTTTCCCCTTATATGAAAAAATAAAATGTGAACACTTTACTTCTGCCATGTGTCTCGTGGAGGAGAAAAGAGTTTTCCTTTTTAAGCCTCGACTTTTGAGAGGAAAAGTAGGGGGCATCGAATGGGGGGGATTTTTGCTAAAGAGGACAAAGAATGGCATGTGGAAAGGAAAAGGGTTGAAAAATATTTCATCATCTCACTACAATTTGGCTTTGTGATTCAATTATCGTGTGGAATCATGGTAGGCAACTCTAGGATCAACTATATGATTTCGTGTATGCCATTTAAAATATTCCCTATGTTTTCAGACATGGAGTATGTAGCTTGTTTTGCATGCGACTATGTTTGATAGCATTTTCCTAACCTGTGTTTCCATGTTGGAAATGTGCACTTTGTATTTCCTGCAAGTCCATTTAATATCACCTATGATTTCAAATCTGAAATGTGTATTTTTAGATTTATCTGCTATTGATGAGTTCCTTTGAAGTTCTAATATTTTTATGTCTGTTGTAAACCACGAACCAATGCGTTGCCATTGGAGTTCCTATATATATATGGTATGACTTTCGATTGGTGGTTTTTACTTTTGGAAAAATATAGATGTGATTTTGTGTTAATGTAATAACCTTTGTTCAAATTAGAGTTTGAATGGAAATATTAAAGCCTGCGCTTGAATGGAAGGTTAAACGTCTATGATCTGGAAGGTAATTACTTCAGTTCGATTCGTAACCCATTCTGATGTATGTGTATGGAAAATTTATTGCCCGTAATTTACATTTAATTTGCTTATGGAATTTATACTTTTGTTTGCCAGAGAATAAACCTTTCTTTTCTTTTTCCTACGTTTTTTATTTCAAGTAGAGATCTAGAATTATTTATTGAGATCTGAATACATGTCTTTGGCGATCTTGTTTTATTGATGTAAATCGTTACCCAGTGATGACTAATGAACAAGCCCTTCTTTTTCTTGCGTTTTGTTGAATGTAGAGATCTAGAATTATTTATTGAGATCTCATTACATGTGATTTGCGATCTAGTTTTTGTATGAATGAATCATGTCCAGAATTGATGATTGTATATGATGGATTGAATGTGCTTTGCATGTATGGATCTTGTGTATAGATGAATCCATCCAGAACTGTTGATTGAATGTGAATTTTTCAGTGTATAGATCTAGTATTGTGTAATGCAAGGAAGAGACTCGATATGTGTCTCAAATCGATGGGAAATGTATAGGGTCATTTTTATAATTTTTATGGATTCGATGAATTTAGATCCATAAAACCTCTGCTTTTCATGCAACCAAACCCTTGTTCGTATTTCCTGTAATTTTTTATTTGTAGACAGAGCTTGTGTTATGTGGTGCAAAGTATAGATCTGATATGTATGGGCCTGGGATCGTTATGCAATTTGATAGGATTTGATTTATATACTTAGCAATTCCATGAGTGCGATTTCAGGGTCTGAAAAGAGTCCTTGTATGTGATTTTTAATCTTGACTATTTTTCAATCTTAAACTAATAGAACTGGTAAGTCTCATGCTATGTGACTAGTTCCTAATGGTAAATAGTATCCCTAGTTGTTTAAAGGGGGGTTTAGTAACTAGTAACCATACTAACTCGAACTTTGGAGAGTCTGTTGTATTAAACCTTACCTTAGTGGATTCGTCGCCCATCCCAAGGGTGGCTTTAGACAGGAAAACATACATCAAATGAAGCCTATGGTTGGGAGGAAAGTCATTGACATGCTTTCAGTCACACAAGTTTATTTCAAATTAAAGTAACGATTGTGTCTTATTATATTATTCAATAAGATTTTCTTATGTGGTTTAGCATTAGAGTGATTATATTTGGTATGTCTTAATCCTAAAAGAATGGTTATGTTTAAGTAACCAATGAGTTTAATTTAATTGGCGTAATTAAATTTTTTAAGAAGAAGAATCTTTATACTGCGCACCCCAAGAATCTATTCAGGTATTTGGGGTATATTACAGTCTCCTTTCACCAAAGCTACAGGGATGGTTTGTAATGCCGCTAAATATTCTATATATTTTATGAACCTCGATAATTTTTCTCTAGATTGGATTTTCTCAGAATTCAATTTCACTTTGATTGACATAAGCAATGGATTGAAATACTTGGGCTTTATTATTAATCCTAATGAATATTTGAAGAGAGACTTAGCTTGGATGGTTAGCATGATTGAAGGTAAAGTTAATTTATGTTGCAATAAGTGGTTATCCACATGAGAAAGATTAGTTATGATGTAATTGGTGGTCAAATCCATTCTTATTTATTGGGCCTTTGTTGTCTATATTCAAGTTGGTACAATGGACAACGTTAGAAAGATCCGGTTTCATTTCCTTTGGAGAGGAATTGAGAATCAAAGTGCCTATCCTTGGATAGCTTGGAGGAGACTTTATTTGCCTAAAGATATGGTGGGATAGGGTCTAAAGTATTATCCAAGTATTTCCAGGTCTCTTGCAGCAAAATGAATACGAAGATTGATTTATGGTGAAGGGATTTGGGAAATTTTATCCATAAGAAATATATCTACCCGTTAATCATAGAACAATGGATCAAATCCCAAAATAAGATATCAAGGAATGTTTCTATTATCTAGAAAGTAATAATAAAATCCTATGAAATCATTGGTGACTTGTTGTCCTAGAAAATTGACGATAGAAGAAAGATCAAGGTTGGATATGATACTTAGCTAGGATGTTATGTTGCATATAGACTACATGTGGAGATGATTGATAATCTAAAAGACAAAGGTATATGATTTCTTTATCAAATTCAGGATCATACAAACTCGTCTCATGTTAGTCATAAATGTCTCTACCACTAATCTAGGGTTTGTTGGGGAGCATCATAATGTATGGGATCAATATTTAAATGATCTTTATTGTGTTCATGCCCACCACAGTGAAAAGGATGACACTCTTATTTGGACAAAGAATGAATTTGGAGGAAACTATCTGCCAAGTTTGGGTTATAGTGTTTCTAGAGATGAAGAAGACCTCCTCGAACCTTCTTGGTGGAATTCAACTATATGGCAATTAAACTGTCCTTTGAAGACTAATATTTTTTCTGGTAGATATTCAAGCAAAAAAGTCTTGGTTGGGAAAAAATGATTACTTTTATAGGCATTGAGCCTATTATATGACCATTATTCCATGATGCTCTAGAATCAATTGAACCCCTATTTATTCAGTGTCCATATATTTCCTCCATGTGGCAGTTTGCAACACAGTTTTTTGGTACCCATTTTATCTGGTGTGGTGAAAACCTAATTGAAGCATGCAAGGAGTGGTATCACAATGTATCAACATTATAGAGCTCTACTAGTTCTTCTGATGTGGGGTGTCTGGCTTGCTAGGAACAAAGTTATCTTTCAGGATGTCAAAGCTCATGCTATGGTATATGCTTCAAAAAGTGTGTATATCCTGGAATATTTTCCTCAAATGAAGGCTACTAATAAAAGAGAGTAATAAGAGATATTATTATTAACAAATCAATCAAGTGGTTCTTTTTCGATGGTGCTTCACAAGGAAGGCCTATGGTGGGCAGTGCAAGAGGTATTCTTTTCTTATCAAAGGGTCATTGGCACAAATTTGATGCAGGAATTGGAAGGCCATATAATAATATGGTGGGGTTAAAATCTCTAAGGCTTGTCCTCCATTTGGTGATTTATAAAGGTGTTTAGTGGCTACAAGTCTCCAAGGACTCTTTGTTAGTGATTGATTGGTTCAGATTAAATATGCCCCCTAAAAACATCATTCTCAAGCCACTCTTTGAAGACATCCCATGATATATGGTGTTGTTCACTAATATTTCTTTTTGGCATGTTTATAGGGAGAGGAACATGATAGTTGATTCTCTCTCCAAAATGGGGATTCATATAGTAGATAATTCATGGATAATTTGGGATGGTATTGGAAAAATTGAATCTGAAAATGACATACAAATTCAACCACTCTTAATTCTTATATTTGATTATACACATAAAGGTACAATATTAATGTTGATACTTGGATCCCATCACTTTTTGGCACTGTTGTCGAAGAGGCACTCAATCTACAAAAGGATAGCACTCATTCGAGTAAGTAATTTTGAAAACTCATTTATTTGATTCATTATTTCTATTAAACTAGGAATTTTAAGAAAAAAACACAAAAATGTAAATCATCTCTTTTTCTTGGAATCATTTGGAATGAATGAAATTTCTATACAGAGAAAACCATTAAAAAAATTTACTCACACTCCTGTAGAATGAATTCCTAGAAATAGGGATGAGTTTAGTCGATTTCTACCAAAATACCCACTCATGATCCAAGCTCAATCCATATGAGAGAAGAGGAAGAAAAATTTGAAGAAAATCTTCACATAAATTCTAATCCTTTTAAATCCATGAGAAGAACTGGTCTCTTTGGAGACACTTATATAGATTGGGAGGACAAAACGATTGATTCAGAAGCTAAATAAAACCAAAAACAAATATCCCAATGAAAAAGGAGGAGGATCCCATAACCCATTACTTTCCTATCAAGGAAGTCAATGATAATGAGGCTAGAATGAAAAACAATAACCTTTCTTTGTTTCCTAACTTTCTGTTTGAATTATTGTGTCATTGATCTTCACGCAATGAGTGCAATTGAACTGTATTATTGTGTAGTGGAATGGAACGAAAAATACACACTAAACAAGACAAATTTCACTGAAAACAAATAAGTATTGTTGAGTATAATTACAGTATAAAATTCATTAATTCCAGCAGTATACATGAATGTTACATAAAGGAGAATTTGAATCATGTGGATAGGATTCGAATCTACCAACTCAATACTAACTGACTGGCTAACTAGAAGTCTCTAAATCACTATTAGAGCTCACTAGATAACTCCAGATGTCTAATTCAGTCTCTCTAGGGATGATTTTAAGAACCTCCCCTAGATTTATACGTATAAAAAATGGGAAAATGTCTCTGATATATAAGAAAAATTGAAGGAGATTTTATCAATAATATAATATGTACATATAAAAAAATTGGTGAATCTTTCAATAAGTCATATTATATTGTAAAATCTTGGTGAATATTTAACTTCATTATAAAAAATTGTAAAAAAAGGTGAATATTTCACTGGTTTATAAAATATTGTAAAAATAGAGGAACAACAACATTAGGCAAATAACATGAATCACCTCATCCACAATAGAACATGTAGACTCACGAGTCACAACTGGAAGGTATCAGTGAAACACAACTGCACTGACTAGATTCAAGGCAAGTGGGGACTCCACTTATTATCTCATCCCTTAATGGTCCAGCGGACATGTGGGGACCTGAATCTTGACAAACCTATAAACTGATTGAATCAGACATTATGCTCGATGTTTGCCTCCATTAGTCAATTGTGGTTGTGGAGGCTAATACATTTATGCATTGTAATTATGCCAATTGATTATTGCATTAGATGAATGTTGGTCTCATTCCAATAGGTGTCCTACGATCAATGCATAGGAACCTGGTGCATAGAACATTTTTATCTTAGCTTAGCTATGTAGAGTTCATTTTTTTTTTGAATAACAATAAGTATTTACAAAGAAAATATACAATTAGCATAAAAGAATAAAAAAAGTGAAGACAATTAATTCATGCAACTAAAAGGTAATAAAAACATCTTTTCTCAAACCCTGAATCAATGGAAATCGACTAAAACCAATCTTGATTCAAGATACAACAAAGGGTTAAATCAAGTATCAAATGAGAACTAGAAGCATTCAAGAGGATAACACAATATTTAATCAAAATACACACAAACTTCAAAAATTGACAAAATGCTTCAAGCAAAAGCAATAAACAAACCATAAAAACTTGTCAAGATATTCGTGCTAAACACCAACATGGTTTCATGTACTTGAATGAGCCCATTCTTGCATAGTGAAAGTGTTGTCAAATTAGTTATTTATCCTTTAATGTTAGGACATTATCTATGTGAAGAGATAGCTCCTAGGCCTAGCTTTCTCGAATTCCAGCGTCATTTCCTATCACATACAAGAAAGAGACAATGTAAGAGATAAATATTAAACCATAAATCTTAAAATAAGCTGCATGAAGGTAATTTAGCTCAAATAATCAATGTTACAACAAAAAAGTACAATGTAGAATCTATTTTTACCTAAAACACAACCTCAAATTCACATACAGTGATTATCAACAAGGGTACATGGAACGCCTAGAACAAAATAATACTCAAGAGTCCCTCATGTGTATTAGATCATATACAATCTTAGGTGAAATCCATTTTCCAATTCACGTTTTGGCTTTGGTCCTCATTTTTGGACTTCTCTAGATGAACCATCGTTATGTTCATGCAAAACATTATGTTCCATATCAAGTTCATTAGAGAAATTTGTGATATTGTTTTCTCCCTTTCTTTCATGATTTGATCGCCAAAGAGCTAATGCTCTTTGATATGGAAAATTGTCAACCTCATACTTTGTTACATATAATCTTAAGCATGTATCAACATTTTTATCAATCTTGTTCCTCAACTTTGACTTCAAGAATGACAGTGCACTAAACATTTTCTCATCCTCCATTGATCCCAAAATTATGGTTTGACATAAATCCACTAATTTGAAATATTCTGACATTCTTTGTTGTAGGACTTCGCTACCACTGAGTTTAGTACAAGCACCCTAACCACTCCAAACAAAAATCCCTCAATATCACACTTAGGTGGTGCTCTTTTGGAATCTAAGTGTTAAGAAATTAGATGGTTACATAACCATTTCTGTTGAGTGCACTTCTCCAAGAAACAACCCAAGTAGATTTTTTTACATGTTACAAGGTGGGTATGCACATTCCCACATGTGAAAACTCATCCACTCCAACTATTTTCATGCAACATGTGTTCCCTCCTAGAAATTCATCTCCAATTAAATGTTCCATACTTGTCCACGTGTCAAACTTAGATGAAAAAGTGCTACAAGATAAAACACCCATCATTGAGATTCTCTCCCATGAAACACTCTCTCACTAAGTAAATTTCCCCTCACACACTAAGTTCTCATAAAATTGAAGGATAATGTAGAACAAGTTCTAAGAAACCAGACCAACAAGTCCATTCTCAATGCTAAATTGTGTCATTCTCCAAGCTACTAGTTAATAGTCACCTTACAATTTTTTAATTCAACCTGAGTAAAACCCTCATTAGAATTTCAAAGCCTGAATTATGCGTTGTGGTGGCTCGAAGGCTAAGTGCTCCATGCTGGGAAACATTTTTCAAAGGCTATGTTAAAAACATATATTTATGCCATATTCTCATGATTGACATATTTGTAGTGATCATTGTCCTCAAGGTTAAACAAGTATCAAATACCATAGCTAGCAAATGAAAGCATGAGCTTGTATTCAAGTTTTAAACATCGAGATCCAGATCAGTGCTAAAAAAAATGTCAGGCTGATTGTTATCAAAGCATTCAAGTGTCCAAGATAGAGCACACAAGTGCTAAAAGTGTTTACATTTTGAACGACTCAATCTGAAGGAAATTTTCAAATGAACCCGATTAAAAGAAAAGGCTTGCACATAGTTTGTGCTATAATTGGAAACACCAGTAATAAACTTCAACAACTACATCCATAACTAGCCAAAGCATCTCTGAGAAGGAGTTTTTCTGTTTTTATAAGTATTAAGCAGGCTACCGAGTTGGAATTGGATTTTATTCTTTTTCATAAGTTTTCAATATGTTTTTACATGTCTATAAATAAAATGGAAAAGTCAGATTAAGGCCCATGCTGGTGATTTCAAAGAAGCAATGACAAGCGTTTAAGTGTTGAAAGGATAATCTTGAACATAAGGATATTATTATTGTTATGTTTACACATGTCTCCTGAAGAAGACAAATTGAATACTGGTAAGAGGGAAAACCTTCTTCTACAGGAAAGTTCAAAAGAGGTCGATCCATTTTCCAGGAGACAAAGTATCTTGCATCCAAGAATTTAGATTGATCAAAAGTCTCAAAAATCAGAAATACATATGGAAAATCAATCTTGACTTGAGTCATCAAGTCAAACTATTTTTGGAAGCCCCATATTTCTAGGCATATAATCAACAACAAGAGGATTAAATCTAGCATTTCGGGAAGCATTAAAATATTTGATGGACAAGTAAGAGATCACATCTGGAAGCAAGGGATCAACAACCAAAACCAATTCCAGATTTGAAGACCATTATTCGATTATTCCAGCAATTCTTAGTTTTCTGCAGCAAATTAGTCTACCCATATTTCTCACAAATGTGTCAAGACCTCGTCTATTTTGATTTCATTATTAGATATCTGTTCCACAAGATTTGGAGTTTGTTAAGATAGTTTCACATATAAATGATCTTTTGTAAACAAATATAGAATCTGGTATGCCGAATTAAAAATACAGTCACAATCCATGTATGACTGTCGTATAAACCAACATTTAAGCATTAAAACTACATCTAGGGTCAAGATCTATGGTTGCCCGGAAACCACATTTAAATAAAAAATGTTTACATGAGAGATCGAGTCTTGTAAACCAACACAATAAGAACAAATGTCTACCAAAAACAAAACGCCTATGTTTTCTAAGTCAGGGATCGAATCCCATTAAGGCCAGGTCATGGTCCTATGTTTTTACAATCAAGACAATGCAGGTAAAGACCATGCTTCCCATAGCATGTAGTCAAACAACAACATTTATCAGATTCGGGATCGAATCTCACAACCAGAATGTTTTATACTCAGAATTAAACCAAAAATAGAGTACAGAGGTTTACCACACAAATGCTTTTCCCGTTGGCTTTTCATACATACATTCAATTATATAACAACTCAATTGTATCAATTATAGAACTAAAGCGTTATATGTTTTTCTATCATGGACTTTATTAAAAATTTATATAACAACTCAATTGTTTTAATGTTTCAATTATGACTATAATTACACATCATTACATTCATTATTAAATCTATGAGCATACTAATAGCCACTTGTTTGTTTATTACATTCATTATTAACTCTACGAGCATAGTAATATTAGCCACTCGTTTGTTTATTAACTTTATGAGCATAGTAATAGTAGCAGTAGCCACTTGTTTGTTTATTAACTCTATGCGCATAGTAATAGTAGCCACTTGTTTATATTTGGAATATGCTTTCCATTAACTTGGAAAAAATCAGTAATACTAATTATACTCATATTAAAATGAAAAGGATTCTCTAATTTCACAGAAATTTCAACTAACTACAACAAAATATCAATTGAAAAGGTGCTATGTTTCATTATCTTTATTGCAATCTAATGGATTTCAAACTTTTTGTCAATATTTTAAAGATTGAAACCAAACATCCAAACTTTAAAAACATTGTTACATATATATATATATATATATATATATGCATATGCATAGAACTCAAAACTTATCTTGAAACAAAAATTTAAAACAAAAATAGATTCCACACTTAAGACTATAACCATATGTTTATACATTAGCAAACTTGTTAAAAAATGCTTCTATATTGTTACATATTCTTAAATAGAAACGGGTGGGTTCAAGTATAGGAAGCAAATATATTTTGTATCTTTATTAATGCCATTCAAATTTCAGTTAGTAAATGAAAAGATATAAAAACTGTATCATTGGGGGAGAAAGGACTCTAATGCACCGAATAATTCTAAATTATTATTACTTGGAATATTTTTTTTTAAACATTTTGACAATAAAGTCAAAATGAATGTAATGGATTATTTTTATTTAATAATTAAAATACCGAGAGGAGTTAGAACTGGAGTAGACGTTAAAAGATTGTTTACTTACCCACAAGGGAAAAAGACAAATAGTGAAAGCTATTGAGTGAAAATCTAAGTGATGCAGCATGAATCTTCCCCAAAATCAGGTCAAGGCTCCTTGTGGAGTGCTAAAGAGTAGGGGGCTCATAAATGACCAAATCATAGAAAAAATACTATATAATAGTATGTCCATCAAGCAAGCAGGAGGCTGGTGATGGCACATGGGATTCACCTTGTTGATCAATATCTTATCACATTCAATCATAAAGGGGGGTTTTTAATTGTGAAAAATAAGGTCAATATATTGTAGGTATTGGGGGGCGGGGAATAGGGTATGGGGCGTTTTTAGGTATTGGGGGGTATAAAAAAGGGTTTCTAGTAAAAACAATGAATATATTGTAAAAATATGGGGTATTTTGGTTGGAAATATGTATTGGGAGGGGGTTCAACAAAATACATTTTGTAAGTAATTATCAATATCTAGTGAAATTAGGGGTGTTATTTAATATCTCATGAACAAAGGCGCTATGACATGGTTTCACTAGGTGAAGACCCCATGGTGTGGATTTATGATGTCGTGAGGGTCTATGCTACATTCATTTGGTTTGTTTTTTTTTTCCTATGAAAGAACTTGGCCACTCCATGACTATGCTACACCAGTCTTACCCTTTTCTCTTCATGGTCTGTTAAACAAAGTTTTTGCTTCGATATGTACCTGAGTTTGCTTGGAGGATTTTATCAGTTTGATTAATGGAAATGTGGTCGCAATTACAACCTCGGTCTTCTTGGTTCATCGTGGGGTTATGAAGAGAAAGCAATTTCCTTCTTTGAGTTTTAGCAGAGGCTTTGCATCCTGCCGAGTTTTAACTAGGTAAGGAAGGAAATTCCTCCATTAACATTCTGCAAATCCGATTTTTAAAGGTTTAATAGTAGTTACAATGTTTAACATACAGTATTATGTTACTGCATAGGAATAGGAGGAAAAAAGGGAAGCTAGGAGGATCCCACCCTTGGCCCTCAACGAGAATTAATAAGTTAAGTTCCTCTCTAGTCACACATATAAGAATTTCATTCATTAATTAATATTTGGGGTTTATTTTAACTTTGTCAACTTGTTGACAAAGGTGAATGCAGATAATTGCAAAGGTGTGGGATTGATCCTGCTTCACCCTCATGGCCCAACTCGAAAATGTAGGTAGTAAATACTGTCACAAGTTAGGGTTTACAATAAATGTTTCATTTTTAGCATTTCTTATCTGTAAATACAATTTATTAAGTATGGGCATGTCAAGAGCGATGACAGGGTCACCTCCTCTTAGGCCTCCTTCTTCTCTATTCAGAGGCGATGGATTTATCCAACTCTATTTAAATTAGAATAATGCATATAATTCTTTTGTTAAGTAAGTTACACTAACACCACCAATTTTTATGCATATAAAAATCGACACGATGTGGTAAGGTCCACATAATTCATATCCTCTAACAGTCATAAGGTAAGACTCTTGATAAAGGTTTGCAGTTAACTAGTTCCCTAGTGATTTTAGTTCGTGGTTCCAATGGAAGTTAAGGATTTACAACCACTACGAATATAAGTTTTGTTTTAAACCCTTATTTGGTATGTAATTGGATGGAGTAGTTTATAGTGTTGGATTCACAACCTTTCACACTTGAATGTGTTTAAAATTGCAATGGTGTTTGGATGAAAACTTTAGATTGCATTGTTAGTTTTGAATTGTGCATTCCAGGGATTGGATCATGGCAATGATATTTGTTACGGTTGTAAGAATTTGTTCAGATCCGATCTGTAATTTGATTTTGAATGTTAATGGATATTTGTATCTCTAATTATGTTTGGATATCACGATATCGTTGTTGATTAGACTATTTATTCATATAGATCTATTTTTGGGTATGGAAGATCTAGAATATAGACTGTACATTTATAATTTGATTATGTTTATTAAATCATGTAGGTATGAATTTTTAAATTTGTAAATCTTCTTGTTTGATTATTGATTTGGTAAATAACTTACCCTGTGTTTTCAGTAGATTTGATTAATTGTTGAATTTAGCAATGCAGATTTATAAGTTGGGCATTTGTTTTATTAGCTTGTAGAAGATTACTTTATTGGATCGACTATAATCATGTTGTTCATTTTTATTTTGGTTTGCTAGAATGTTTATATCAGTACCAAACATGTATGAATACCCAAAACAGAAAGAGGTTGTATATTTGGTCATATTCTTGTTATTGGCAACAACATATCCCACTTCAGCTGCTAAAATGGGATCCCCATTTATTCGTCGCTAAGGTAACCTCTAAGGTTGTGATTTTTACCTATGGGTTTTATTCATGGTTATTGTAGTGTTGTCTTTCCATATTTTGGTTTTGAATAAATTTGCATCAAAGCCTTGTTTTTCTTTGTTTTTTCGATTGCAGCAGCAACCTATTTTATTTGTTATATTTTCTTTTCTGCAACCCACATTCTGCCAAACGCGGATAGAGGAAGTCATTTTTTTGAGGTTTTGAAGTTTTTTTCTTGCAATCCGCAACACGCAAATGCAGATTGCGGATATTGAAAATTTCTTTTATTTGTTATTTATGCTTTTTCACAACCCACAACCCACGATGCGGATTGCGGATGTCGAAAAATCTTATTGTAATAAAATTTCATCTTTTTTATTTTTATTTTCGTGACCCACAATGTAGATTGCAGAAATCAAAAACTCAATAAATAATAAAATTGCAAAATCACGCTCCCACAATTCCACAACCCGTAATGTAGATTGCGGAACCCAAGAAATCAGTTTTTGGTCGCAAATATCATTCTGAAATTCCACAACCCACGATACAGATTGCAGATTACAGAAATCAAAATTTAAAAAGTTGGTTAAATTTTATCTCTTCAATTCCATTTCTCATTGTAATATCGACCATTGATCTCTTTGAAATATACGACTTAGATCTATTTCGTCATTGGACTTGGGAAATTTAAATAATTTGAATTTTATGATTTGTTCATCATTTTAATCTGTGATTTTTACCTGCGCGAAAGATTTTTCTATGATTTTTCACCCAACCACAAATCATCTTGCTTTCAAGCTATTTATTGGTAATTTTTTCGAATCTCTCGATTCTCAGTATTTTAATTTCGTTATTTTTATCTTGGTAAAATATAATTATTCTGCTCCAAATTCTCACCAAAATCTACCTCCTATCCTGCAACTATGTCAAGGAATACAAGGTCCAAAACTTCTCTCAATGAGCAAAAGAACAAAATCCCTAACGCTGGGATTTTCTCTGACACTAGTTGGTGGGTATCAGACACCTATTACCTGGATTGGTGTTGAATTTATGCCATATTTGATAATGATATATTCTATGCTATTTCTCACTACCAGTCGCCTTACACTAACATAAGCAAGTCCCAACTCCACTTCATAGAGGCCAAACATCCATTCATTACCTATATAGATCCGGTTAAGTGGGCACTTGACCACACAAACCCACAGGACCGCTATTTTGATAATCACGCAAAGACCCAATTGGCCTCTTTTCTCCCAGAGGTGTTTGCAAGAGCATACACCCTCAACCCACCGCAACAATTTCTTAATAAGAAATTCCTTGAAGCTTCCACGACTCAATATATTTTGAGGAAATGATAAAATCATGGATGGATAACCCTCCATAATTCATCCCCAGTTCTGAAAAATCATATCCTATCTCTTAGTTTAGGGAGTCATTTTTTCTATTGGCAGCAATGCTCTACAAATTGTACGGGTTGTCGAACTGTATAATGTTTAAATAGGAATGGGAACCCCTTTCCTATCATGTCCTTACTATAGGGGAATCCTTCAATTGGGATTAGATTATGTCAGACATCTTGAAGGAGGCCATCACGAAGTATCAGAAAAATCCAACATCCCAAAAGCCTTCTTTTTATCTATCGACCTATGTTATGGGTGTATTATGTGCAACATCTCCTATCCTGGCTATGGGATGGAATTGGACGAGGAATTCACCCCTGTCCATATCTACTATTCAGATATATGGGAGGATGATTTTTTCCCCCTCATCTATGACATTTGCGACCATTTCATTGGGTCTATGTACCGGAAAATATTCAAACGGGATGCCCCTACATTCTCCGACAGAGCGAAAGCACTAATTTCCACCATGGGGGATTGGTATGTGGGTGAATACTTTGCCTACATCAGAATTTGGGGAATCAATATTGTCCATTTGATTCCTAGGATAGTACCAGATAGGATGGTGTTGCAGGAAATCTCTTTTCAGACTGTTATTGATGGAGTATTTCCAAAACTTACAGTCCGGGTTGAAACCAGGGTGTTACAAAGACTATGGGAAATATCACAGTTCCGCATTCTGCATCCCGCATTCTGGAAGATCAATGGTCACAAAGAAACTTGCAGGAGATCAACGATGGATAACTGTAGCTAGGGTTTTCACCCTAGCTTGTGCTGATGAGCACCTACTAAGGAATCTGGATTCCTTAGTAGCAGTTCGATTAATGTAAATGAAAATAAATTAACCTAAAACAGAAAGTAAATGACAGAAAGTAAAAACGACAAGAAGATGTATAAAAAGTATTTTGTATTTGTATTACCTCTGATGAAGAGGTTGGTGGAGTCCGTTGCGCTGATCCGATGTCGGTGGCTCCGAGCTCTGAGCTGCTCCTTCTCCTTCTCCGATGGTGGAAAATAGGCCAAAAAGGGTTCTCAATGGTGAAAAAATAGCTTGATGGTAAGCTAGGGTTTCACGAGACGTTTTGGGAGAGTAAGGGTGCTATTGACTGTGGATGTGAAATGAGGGGTCTCCATCACTTATTTATAGTTTTTTAGTGGTGGAGTGCTTGCCCATGGTTTTGGGAAACCATGTGGTTTAGGGCAGCTTGTTTAGGGTTTTTGCTGTTTTAGGGTTTTCCTCCTTTTTCCTCATTATTTTTATTCATTTTCTTCCCTTTTGGGGATTTTTGCTATTTTTAGAGGAATTTTGGCTATTTTTGGAGGAAAAATGGGTTTTTTGGCCTTTTGGAGGCATTTTAGGCCTTTTGGAGGCTTTTTAGATGGTTTTTCAGGGAAATATGGTAGGCAAATGGACAAATGAGCCATCTAGTGAGGTAGATGAGGTAGTTAACCATTTTTGGGTGTTAACAATAACTGTTGAGATGGAAAGCTAAGTGCTGAAAGACACTTTGAGAAATGCCATAGTCAGGAAATCCACAGTCTTGAAGACCAACGGTCACAAATTGCCAGGGGAAAATATCAATGGCTCATGATGAATGCAGAAATAAAAAGTGCAAAAAGTCACAACTCGAGATTGGAGGGTGGAAATTAAAGGTGAATGAAGATCAACTGATACAGGATTTTTCGTTGATGAAAAAGCAAGGAGCAAGTAGGATCAAGATCAACAACCAGAATTCATCGTTGAATTAGATGTATGACAGAGAACAATTTTGCTAATTCCACATGCATGGGTTAATGAACTTTTGAAATATGTAGAATGTGGTAGGTGATTAAAGTTTGAAGGACTGAGGTCAAAGGAGGATTTTGATCAAATACTGGAAATATTTCTACTAGGTGAACTAGCATGAAGAAAGTCAAAATGGAGATTAATGGAATTAGGTAGGGGTCACATAGTTCGACAATCTAGATGAAATCATGACTTAGATCAATGACTATAAGCGATTTTGATGGTTCAACATGTAAGTGAGTTAACCACCGGGATGGGAGCGAAATCGTAAAAAATATTTAAGTTTGGTTTGTTCTCCACCGTTGATTGAGGTGTTTGAGATATCCAATTCCCATGAATGATTTCTCCTGTTAGAATAGCCAAGTGTATAACCAAGAGAGTGTGTACGAAATTATTGTGGAACCCAGGTTTGTGCTGACCAAATCAGAATTCCTGCTATGCAGATTCACAATGGTGAAGAGGTGCGTCTGCAACTGTGAAGAGATGCATCCAAAAATTGTGAAGAGAGGTGTCCATAGAAAACATGAGGGTATTTATTGAGAGAGTGTTGAAGAAATTAATTGTCTCTATGATTGCAATTGACAGAGTCCAAGGAGTGAATAGCTGGCTGATAAAAATCAGTCTACGGTGGCAGGGTGGTGCTAGGATAGGCTAAAAGTCTACAAAGGGTGTCGTAGCATCCTTTTCCATGTTAAAATTGGTGTCTTAGCCTATTTGTTTCATTATGTGTTTTCCAAAGAAAAAGACAATACAGATTCACCCCCCCCCCCTCAGTATTGTAGAATAATCCAACAATTGGTATCAGAGCAGGTTCCTTCACCACAATTTAACCACTGGAGGTAGATACTATTTAGAAACCACTGTGGATCAACACGAAGTTTTAGCCACCAACAAACCTCCATTGTTCACAGGAGAAAAATATGCTTATTGGAGTGTGAGAATGAAGTGCCATATGATGTCCCTTGGATGGAAGGTTTTGGATGCAAATGTAAAGGAATATAAAATAGATGACCAAGCACCTACAAACAATATAGAACTAGGCCAATATGAAGGTAATGCCAAATCCCTAAATGTAATCCTGAGTAGGTTGACAATTTATGTATTTACATAAGTTGTGCGATGCAAGACTGCCAAAGAATCCTGGGATAAGTTAAAAATTATCTATGAAGGAGAATCTAAAGTCAAAGAATCCAAGATTCAGACATATAAAGGGCAGTTTGAGAGCCTTAAAATGAAGGAAGAGGAAAATATTGGGGAATACCTTCTGAGAGTAGATGAGGTGGTTAATGTTATTGTGGGCGATGGGTGGGGAATTGATGTGTTGATACAAAGAGATGGTGCATTGATTGGATTTTGTCCTTGTGGTTCAACAAATGGACTCAGGGGTTTTAGAGAAGGTAAGGCTTGGTTGCTCTAGGAGTTGGTTGGGAGGAACGACAGCTTCAGTTCTGTTTTTTCGATAGTGGTGTCAGGTTCCCTAGTCAGTTTCTTATTTGTTTATCATTGACAATTATAGTATGAGCATAGATTTGAATTCTAAATGCATTTTAAATTGGGAATTATACTATGCATCTATTCCTAATCTTTTTATGTCTTTTCAATTATATTTTATTAGTACAAACTGTTAGTTGTTAAATTAATCATGTACAAAATTTAAAAGAATCACATAACTTATCTATATTCTAAATGCATTTAGAAAGATTTACCATTGTTTATAAATATGTGTATATATTATGGAAAGGAGTAGATATATTTAAATGTAAGATAATCGTATATCCCGAGGAGTCGAAGGCATCCACACAGAGTTTATCTATGTTCCAAGATTTTAAACGCTTATATATTTTCTTCAACTTAATCTTTGTTCTCAGCATTCATAATAGTCTAAGACATATCTAAATATATTTACCAATAAAAGGAACTAAAGAAGAAATCACAAGCAAGGCAACAACTTATTCACAAACCCATAAAATCAATAAAAAATACTTTATCATATTCTTATTTGTCATAACATGTAAAGTTGGTTTCATCATCTTATTATTTTTGTCGCATCTATTTATGCATGTAAGTTTAACTTGAATTGGTTCTATGCTTGTTTGACAGGTTAAGCCCCTCGCGGCATTTCCTTCAAGTCACGATGAACTTATCATAGTATTTCCAAGGTAATGTTTTTAGTTCTTTAGGTTTATTTTTAATGTTTTGGGTGTTAGGACCTAACCCTAAAACTAAGGTTTAGTCCTAACTACCCTTAAAGGTTTACCCTTCATTATTAAACCCTTCCTCTTAAAACAAGTTGACAAGGGGGTTTGATATGTGTAACATAATGATTTGCTTAAGGGTTAAATATCTTAGAAATATTGTCTCAACACATGCCTTGGTTTAAAGTTGGATTATAAGTTTAAGCTATGGTGATTCCAAACACCATAGTTTGTGACCCTAGCCACGACCTTACATATCATGGGGTGCTACGTTATAAAGTTTGGCATGCAAAAATTAAGGGGAGGTACAAGGGAAAATGCCATCACATACAATTTAAATATTTGAAAAAAATTCTTAACCTTGGTCCTAGCCGCGGGTTGACAGCACAGCCAGGCGCATTCAATGCCAAGTTTTGATCGCATGCATTGTGGCACAAGGGGGATCTCGGCCCTCCACTTCTCATGATCTCATGCAAGGGTTTCACAAACGTTTTTGTTGTGTCTTTATGATGTCTAGAGGTTTTGGTTGCATTCATTTGATCTGTAAGTTTTCCTATGAAAGGAACTCAACCACTCCATGGCTGCGTAGCACCAATCTTAATCGTTTCCTTTGTATGGTCTGTTAATGAAGGTTTTTCTTGTATCTGATTTTTACTTGAAGGTTTTTATCAATTTTTTTAATGCTGAAATGGATACTATTACGACCTTGGTTTTTCTGGTTTCTCGGGGATTATGAAAGCAAGGCAGTCCTTCTTCGAACTTTAGCAGACGCTTTGCAGCTTGCATATCTTAACCAGGTAAGGGAAGAGAAACTCCTCCAATGTCAATTATACAAATTCAATTTTTAAATGTTTAAAGTAAATAAACATAATCTAACTCATGGTTTTTCTATCCTTGTGTAGGAAAAGGAGAAACAAGGGGAGAACAAGAGGAGTCGACCCCTGGCCCTCACTGCGTTCATCCAATGTAAGTTTAACATTAGCCTATGAGTCTTAATATTTGTTCAATTCATCTAAATGAAAGTGGTTTTTATAACTATGAAATATTACTATGTAGGTTTCTAAAGAAGCTTCAGGAGAATCTAGCTTAATTCTCCAATCCCATACTTCCTTTGGCAATGAAAGGGTGTACACCACCACAATTTTCCTTATTCATTAAACTTGTAATCGTTTACATTGCATAGTTTTTTTTTCTAGAAAATATGTAAAATGTGAAATTGTAGGTCTCCAGGCCTGTCTTTGTGAGAGCGACGACATGGCCACCTCCTCTCATGCCTCCTTCTTTGTAAAAAGGCCGAGGGTTTTCATCTAATTGTAATATCCCGATTGTGACCCCATTTGCATTAAAATTATATATGATGTAAATAGAGTTATTAAATCATGGTATGGAGGTCAATGAAAAAGCCCCACCATGGATTTAGCATTTTATGTTTTGGCAATTAAGATCGATGCTGATGGTTCTAGTGCTATCGAGGCACATTATATTTTGGACATTACGTCAATATGCAATTAATAAAAATACCCACAGCTAGCTATGTCAATGCAACAATAAAAGAGATGGGGGAATGATTTCACAAGGAATAGGGGGGGGCGGGGGGGGTATTCAAACCCTTGAGCCAATAGTGTTGAGGAAAATTTCAAAGGGAAAACTCATAAAGTTGTCAACTACCCATTTTGTCTTTTGTGCCCAGTCATTTAGAAATTGGTTGAGGTATTTAATGCCTTGGGATGTGAAAAGTATGGCAGTCAAATTTGTATTGGGGAAGCCACCCAATTTTTAGAAAAATAATTTTGACTTATGGGGCAAGTAAATACTTGGAAATGGATGCCAAAGCCAATATTCACCCATACGTTTTGCTCTCTCATGCAGCTGGAGTTCTTGTGCATTTCTCCTTCATGTTTTTAGTTGGTTTCCTCATTTTCCATGACCAGAAAATCCATTTTTGGGTTGCCGAGTGAATGACCAATAGAGATTCATGATTTCGGGGTTTATAGTAGTTGTTTTTGCTCATGCAATTCCCAGAATCGTTACTGAATTCGAATTTCTCACTCAAGGGATTGATTTCCCATTTACCAATCAGTTTTTTGTTGCAAAACATTTTTACCCCATACCCATAAAACCATTTTTGGTGATGTTTAGTGGATGGGAATATAGATCCATGAATTGGGTGTTTGGGGAGGTCATTTTTGCTCTTGTGAATCCCACAAAATTTTATGAAATCATATTTTCTCACCCAGGGTTATTTTTCCTTTTACCAATTTCGTTTTTGGTCCCAGGACGTTTTTCTACAAACCCAGAACTTGTATTTGGATGCGAAGTGAATCCTTGTGTTGGCTTGGTTGAGTAAGTCCAAGAAACCCATATGTTAGATGGTTTGACTGTGTTTGGATGTGATTGTTGGCTTGGCTGAGTAAGTCCAAGGAACCCATATGTTATTGGCTTGTTGCCTTAACAGTATGAGAAACCCATTTGTTAATTCGTTTGTCTGTGTTTTAGATGTGAAGGTTGACTTGAATGAGTAAGTCCAAGGAACCCATCTATTAATTGAATGATTTTGTTTTGATGTGAAGGTTGGATTGGATGAGTAAGTCCAAGGAACCCATATGTTATTGGCTTGTTTCCTTACTATCCTGTGAAACCTAATTGTTATTAGTCTTGCTGTGTGTAAGTCTATTGTTCCCTAGTTCCTTGTGGAAACCATGCCCAACTCAAGGGTGGAAGTGGTGCTGAGAGATTGATGAGCACATTGGCCTATGGTTGGGTGGAATGTTGTAGCGACATACCTGGTTGCTGGACACCCCCTTTTCAAGATGAGTATTTCTTGTGTATTTAATTTATGCAACTGTATTTGTTTAATGAAAATTACAAACATGTTGAATGTGTGAATGAGTTTTGCTTCTACTGTATTTTAATGAATTATACATATTCATATGTATTTAATGTTCAATACATTTTATGTAATGTTAACGGGGCTATATTGTCCATTTGACACTACCGACAGTGTGCAGTCGTGTCCTTTATCGACTGTTAGAGGGGAGGGTACGTGACACTAACGCCATTTTAAAATAGAAGATGCATTTTTTAAACCTTGGTCATATATATTGTACTAACAACACTTATTTTGGTGCATGTAACTCCTAGTGTGATGGATTCGACAACACAACTTGGATCCTCCAACAGTCACCTGGTAAGGCTCTAGTAGATTAAGGGCTGCAATGGTTTCCAATTGGTTCGCGGTCCAAAATTTGAGATGGCTTTCATAGCCACTACGAAGATAAGTTTTAATTACCTTTTTTAAAACCCTTATGGTTATGTACTAGTTTATAATATGACTTTGCAACCTCCCATGTTTCAATGTCTTTGATTTTCCATCCTATTCAGATGTACATTTTGTCTTTTATTCTATACTATGGATGCCAATAGATTGGCTTACCTGCCAAGAAAATGTTGACAGTTGGAAAACTTTGTTGTTTGAGATTATTCTAATGAATCTTGTTGCTCAATAAATATTGTTATTCATTTTTAGATGATATGTTTCGATTGTGAGCTGAATTATTTTGACAAAACGATATATTCTTGGGTATGTATCCTAGTGAATAGAGACTATGCATTTGTATTAAGTTTATTTGACTCATAATATATTTACTCTACATCTTAACTAGATGTGATTATTGTAGAGTTTGTTATGCGGATCTATGAGCTAGACATGTATTGATTTACTTATAAAACACTATGTTGAAATAATTAGATCTGGTCCTAAACGAGTTTGAATACCCAACTGACAGAGGTTGGATATTTGATTAATGTTGATTTAACATAGATATAGAGGTTCATGATCTATTTTATTAATAAATTAAGAAGCCTTTCAGTTCTACTTTGTATATCTATGAATACTTTATTTGACTGTCTACAATATTTTCATTTAGTGTTTGTATTCTTTGACTTCTCATGGGGGTTATTCGATTTGTGGTTTTAGTATGTGATTCCTTCAGTAAATTCTTTGGCTAGCTACGATAATAAGATATGGCCATAGCTAGTTTGTACTCTCGAAACAGAGATTTAATTAGAAGAAGTTATAAATTAATAAAAACCTGGAACTTAGATAAACTTTGTGTGAATAACCTCAGCTCCTAGGGGTATACGATTAGTTTAAAATGACTCAGATCTATATAGATTTTAAATATATTAAAAGAAAATATGTAGACAGAATTTAAATTATTAATAATATCTACAGTCTTGGGCATTGCTCTTGTTGGCCGAGTACTAGCTTAGTTTCTTATGATATTCACATTCCAATCTTTTAGTTGTACTAACATTAGATCCTCTCTAATCCGAGTGTGGAAGCCCAAACAAAGACTAGTTGAAAAGTGTCTATAATATTTATAAAATGACTTTTCAACTTGAGATAATAAGATCTGTGATTCTTTTATATTCCGTAAATGCATAATAGTTTATACTAGTACATAATATGTAAAATAGGAAAATGGTTAG
The DNA here is from genome assembly GCA_001517045.1 of Pseudotsuga menziesii. Lineage (NCBI taxonomy): Eukaryota > Viridiplantae > Streptophyta > Pinopsida > Pinales > Pinaceae > Pseudotsuga > Pseudotsuga menziesii. Next base: position 95,356 of record LPNX011142215.1, on the reverse strand, counting down.
GAACATATGCATAGTATAATTCTTAATTAAAAATGTATTTACGATTCAAATATATACTTAGTTTATAAATTATCAACACTAAAAAAAAAAGAAATCGAGTAGGGAATCTTACACCAATGTAGGAAAAACAGAACTGAAGTTGTCGTTCCTCCCAACCAACTCCTAGAGCAGCAAAGTATTACTTACTCTAGAACCCGTGAGCATGTTTGCTGAACCACAAGGAAAAAATCTGTTCAATGTGTCATCTCTTTGCATCATCAAATCAATTCCATGTCCATCGCCAGCCTCCAGTTTGCTTGATGGACATACTATTTTATAGTATTTTGCCTAGGACTTGGTCATTTATGAGCCTCCTTCTCTTTAGCACTCCACAAGGAGTCTTGATCTGATTTTTCAGAAGATGCCTCTTGCATCACTTAAGTTCTCACTCCGCATTTTTTTCCACTTGTCTTTTCCCCTTGTGGTTCAGCGAACACTCTTTCAGTAGCTACTTTAGTTTTGATTCTTCTTATTGTTTTGATTATTAAATAAAAATAAGCCATTACATTCATTTTGATTTTCTTGTAAAAATATTTAAAAAGTAATAATTATTCCAATTAATAATAATTTACAATTATTTGGTGTATTACAATCATGTCTGATAACCAAAACAAAACAACAAATTGATAAATTCCAACCATAAGCTAAAGAATTGTTGATGTCCCGTGTTGTAGGTTGCTAGATAAAGTACAAGGAAATCAACATGAGAAGATAGTCCAACCAAAAAGGATTCAAATCAATCCCACGTAGAGATGATTCTGTCCCCAAGTTGTTTGATATAAATAACTCCTATCAATACAAGACCTCCACTGGCACAAGGTTTTTCAGATCCAAATGGATCTACTCTTCCTTCAGAGAAGATCTAGGAAAGTTTTCCAGTAACTGAGGACTAGACTATCTAAGAAATATGGGACATAATTTGTGGATAATTTTAAATAGAACAATTACATCTATAATATTAAGGAAATATTAACCCAACATATAGAAATATAAATCAGACCCGTTCTTTTCCAACTTCGAATGAAACTGAAACAATTACAATTGTATTGCTTTATCCAAAAGTATTATGTATATAATTGTTCTAGCAGAGAAATACTAATTCAAAAATTAGTATTGACAAAAGTGATTGTTCAATGGTTGCAATTAATGGAATACGGATTAAATAAAGAAATCTATTTAATGCATAAACAACACATTAACATTGTAATGAAAAATCAATACAGTAATTAGCATGTTTGATAAATAAGCAACATATGATCAATTTCTTCGGAAGGTAAAAGAATAACCAGAATTCACTAAAGAAATTTAATGAATAACCAAAAGATGACATAAGGAACACTGTAAATTTTATTGAAAATGTAAGAAATTACAATTGTGGAAAATTAGAGAGAATCTTTGGTCTGTCATTTGTGGTTCTTTCTACTATAGTCCTGTAGAGTTACTCTCGTGAGCCACCCCCCTTGTATTTTCTTTGGGATACATCCCTTGTCTTTAAATAATTATTACAATATCTTACAAAGAAATAAAATCCTCCCAAGATATGGGGTTACAACATATCAATTTTAAGATTTTCCAAGGGCAGATTGCCACTTGGAAAATGCACCCAACAAATCCTCTGTATCATGATACTGGACATGTTCAAGCTACAGTTGAGCCTTGCAAATTAAGGACTCGAGCTCTCTTTTCTTAACCTTTTCCCATTCTTAGAGGAAGTGGTCAATCCTCATATGCGATGTCAGAGGTGATTCAGTCCAATCCTTGATTTCATCCAGGTGAAGCTGATTAATTTGTTGAATCTGCTCCTTATCCTTTGCAAAATCCTTCTCAATCTGTTCTAGTTTGAGCTTTGGCGGAAGAGCATATTCGATTGGATCCAGTAGTGGCTGGTTCAAAAAACCTATCAAAGTTTCTTAGGAAAACCATCTCCTTTTACAGGCTATCTATCCATACTGAATGATCTGTAATCTACTTGTTCACAGACATTTTCCCATGCTTCTAATGAGATCTTGATTCTCTTCAGCTTAATCTTATCTAGGACTGGTAGATCGTCAGGTCTATCTATGATGTATTTTTTCCAATCCACCATAGTGTCATATGCTCTCATTGCTTCATTCCTCTTTTGATTGCGATCATAGAGGAGGTCGGATTGGCGTTCTAAGGAATTATATGTTTCTTACATCTCACCCAGTCCTTCAAAGAGACCATCCATTTGTTGATAAAGGTCATCATGAATTTTATAAGCCAACTGATTGAATTCCTCATCTATGAACTTAGAGAACGAATAATCAACAGATATAAATTGAAACTCTTTGAGCTGCTCTTTAAGGGTGGAAATCCTCTGAGTATTTTTATCATGCAACCATTGTGCTTCTTCAATTTTTTTCTTAAGAAGATCATTTTGGTCATGGAGCTGCTTCATCTTATCTTCATACTCACTCTTTAAGTCGTGCAATTCCTCTTGGTGTTGTACATTTTTATGTGCTTGATCCTGCTTAGACTTATGTAGTTCTTGTTCTTTTTCTTCAACTTCCTTGTTGGGAAAGGAAACCAAGTCATAATTTTCTCCTACAAAGGCTCCCATGGTAGTTGCAGTCTCTAAGGAATCCTTCTTAACATTGTTTGAAGCTCTCTTCCATACGATCTGATTTGGTACTAATCCTTGCTTAAAGGTCCCCTTTCTGGATATTTTGGATTCTTTTTTGACTACAAATTTCTTTTTCCTACTTTAAAAGTACTCCCCCAATGAGACGACTGCATCATCACTAAAATCAGCCACTTCCTCAGCTGTTGAAATGGATCCTTCAAAGACTGTGACTATAAGGGCAGGTTGGGAAGTGTTAAGGGTAAGGATTGACATACTAACTAAGGGAATAGTGGTAGAAGGTGTGGAGGGATAAGAGGCGGGGGTAAAAATATGGAATTAGGAACATATGTGATAGGTTCAGGAGAAGTGGTGGCGATAAAAGCGGTACCAGGTTGTGAGACTGATGAATAGGATTGCGAAGATGTCAATTGTATGGAAGCATGAGACAACTCAAATGATGTTGAAAAAATGGGTAAATTAGAAAAAGGAGTAGAAATAGGCATAGGTAAGGATTCTGTAGGTGTACCATTAGTAGAAGTAAGAATCTGGTAGAGATTAATCTCAGAAAATGAATGTCTAAGAATTACAGCTTCAAAAAGATCCCTAATCGGTCGGGTTGTTGAAACAATTGGTGGAAAGATGGTAGGAACTATGATAGGGCATAATTAATTGGAGGGAGAGATCTCCTCCTTGAGATATCTTTCAATCTCCTGCACATCAATTTTTGCAGGTAGTGGTGGATCAACTTGCAGAAGTGGATTGTCTATCCTTTGCCTCTTTGGTGGACGTTCTGGAGCTGTCTATTGTACCTGAACCTGTGGAAGGGTTTCCCAAACCTTTTGTTTCTTTAACAGCGGCAAAGAAACTGCTACTCATGATTCCACTTCTGAGCTCAATTTTTTAAAGCTCTTCTTTATCTCTGCTAACCTTAGTAGGGACTAGAGAGTAGATGAAGGTTGGGATCTTGTGGGACATTCAACAATAGACTTTCTCTTATCTATTGACTGATCAACATGAGTAGAAGAAGTGTTTTCCAATGCGATCCTTTGATTCTCGTTCTGTTGATTGTTTTTTGGCATTCTCTTCCACAACCAATTGAAGCTTTATGCAGTGTAACACCTTTGTTTTGAGTTCCTTCTGATATTGGAAAATGAATATTTTCTCCCGAGGGGAAGTTATTATGCTTACCACTTATAAGAATTCATTGGCATGTTGGTATATTGAGTCATCGGGGTCTTTCTGATGGACATATGTGGTATTCATGTGTTCTTGAACAAAATGATTGGCCAAGAATGACTTAGGGTCATGGATTATTTTGGGGGCCTCCCCTAACTTCATTGTAGCGATGACCTTACCAAGAATGGAAGCATGTGTATAATTCTATATAGTCAATAATTCAAAAGTAAGGGGAAATTTGGGCCAACCCTTCCTCTTGGCTACTATAAGTTTTGGAAATACTCCATCAATAATAGTCTGAAAAGAGATTTCCTACAGCACCATCCTATCTGGTACTATCCTAGGTAGCAAATGAACAATATTTATTCCCCAAATTCCGATGTAGGAAAATTAATCACCCACATACCAATCCCCCATGGTGGAAATTATTGCTTTCGCTCTGTCGGAGAATGTAGGGGCATCCCATTTGAATATTTTCTGGTACATAGACCCAATGAAATGGTCACACATGTCATAGATGAGGGGGGGGGGGGGGGGGGGATTATCCTCCCATAGATATGAATAGTAGATATGGACAGGGGTGAATTCCTTTCCCAATTCCATATCATAGCCAGGATAGGAGATGTTGCACAGAATACACCCATAACATAGGTCGACAGATAAAAAGAAGGATTTTGGGATGCTGGATTTTTCTGGTACTTCTCGATGGCCTCCTTCAAGACGTCTGACATAATTAGAGCCCAATTGAAGGATTTCCTTGTATTAAGGACATGATAGGCAAGGGGTTCCCATTCCTATTTAAACATTATACAGTTCGACAACTCGTACAATATGTAGAGCATTGCTACCAATAGAGAAAATGACTCCCTAAACTAAGAGATAGGATATGATTTGTCAGAACTGGGGATGAATTATGTAGCATTATCCATCCATGATTTTATTATTTCCTCAAAATATATTGAGTTGTGGAAGCTTCAAGGAATTTCTTATTAAGCAATTGTTGCTGTGGGTTGAGGGTGTATGCTCTTGCAAACACCTCTGGGAGAAAAGAGGCCAATTGGGTCTTTGAGTGATTATCAAAATAGTGGTCCTATGGGTTTGTGTGGTCAAGTTCCCACTTAACTGGATCTATATAGGTAATGAATGGAGGTTTGGCCTCTATGAAGTGGATTTGGGACTTGCTTATGTTACTGTAAGGCGACTGACAATGAGAAATAGCATAGAATATATCATTATCAAATATGGCATAAATTCGATACCAATCCAGGTAATAGGTTTTCGATACCAACCCACTAGTGTCAGAGAAAATACCAGCGTTAGGTTCTTTATTCTTTTGCTCGTTGAGAGAAGTTTTGGACCTTGTATTCCTTGACATAGTTGCAGGATAGGAGGTAGATTCTGGTGAGAATTTGGAGCATAATAATCAGATTTTACCCAAGATAAAAATAACGAAATTAAAATACTAAGAATCGAGAGATTCGAAAAACTTACCAATAAATAGCTTGAAGGCAAGACGATTTGTGACCGGGTGAAAAAATCATAGAAAAATATTTTGCGCAGGTACAAATCACAGATTAAGATGATGAACAAATCATAAAATTCAAATTATTTAAATTTCCCAAGTCCAATGACGAAATAGATCTAAGTGATAGATTTCAAAGAGATCAATGGTCGAGATTACAATGAGAAATGGAATTTTGGAGATAAAATTTAACCAACTTTTTAGATTTTGATTTCTGTAATCTGCAATATGTATCACAGGTTACGAAATTTTGAAATGATATTTGTGACCAAAAACTGATTTCTTGGATTCCATAATCCGTATTACAGGTTACAGAATTGCAGGAGTGTGATTTTGTAATTTTATTATTTATTGAGTTTTTGATTTCTGCAATCTACATTGTGGGTCACGAAAATAAAAAAAGCTGAAATTTTATTACGATAACATTTTCTGACATCCGCAATCCACATCGCTGGTTGTGGGTTGTGAAAAAGCATAAATAACAAATAAAAGAAATTTTAAATATCCGCAATCTGCATTTGCATGTTTCGGATTGCGAGAAAAAAACTTCAAAACCTCAAAAAAATGACTTCCTCTATCTACATTGCGTATGGCAGAATGCAGGTTGAAGAAAAGAAAAAATAACAAATAAAAAAGGTCGCTTCTGCAATCGAAAAAAGAAAAAAAAACAAGGCTTTGATGCAAATTTATTCAAAACCAAAACATGGAAAGACATAAGACTACAATAACCATGAAGAAAACCCATCGGTAAAAATCACAACCTTAGAGGTTACCTTAGCGACGAATAAATGGGGATCCCATTTTAGCAGCTGAAATGGGATATATTGTTGCCAATAACAAGAATATAACCAAATATACAACCTATTTGAGTTTTGGGTATTCATACATGTTTGGTACTGATATAAACATTCTAACAAACCAAAAGAAAACTGAACAACATGATTACAGTCGATCCAATAAATTAATCTTCTACAAGCTAATAAACAAATGCCCAACTTACAAATCTGCATTGCTAAATTCAACAATTAATCAAATCTACTGAAAACACAGGGTAATTTATTTACTGAAATCAATAATCAAACAAGAAGATTTAAAAATTTAAAAATTCATACCTACATGATAAATAATAAACATAATCAAATTATAAATGTACAGTCTCTATTCTAGATCTTCCATACCCAAAAATAGATCGATATGGATAAATCATTTAATCTACAATGATATCGTGATATCCAAACATAACTAGAGATCCAAATATCCATTAACATTCAAAATCAAATTACAGATCGGATCTTAACAAATTCTTCCAACCGTAACAAATATCGTTTCCATGAGCCAATCCTTGGAATCCACAATTTAAAACTAAAAATGAAATGTAAAGTTTTCATCCAAACACCATTACAATTTTAAACACATTCAAGTGTGAGAGGTTGTGAAGCCCACACTATAAACTACTCCATCCAAGTACATACCAAATAAGGGTTTAAAACAAAACTTATATTCGTAGCGGCTATAAATCCTCAACTTCCATTGGAACCGCAAACTAAAATCACTAGGGAACTAGTTAACTGCAAACCCTTATCAAGAGTCTTACCTTATGACTATTAGAGGATCTGAATTATGTGGACCATGCCACATCGCGGTGGTGATTATATGCATAAAACTTGGTGGTGTTAGTGTAACTTAATTAACAAAAGAATTATATGCATTATTATAATTTAAATAGAGTTGATAAATCCATCGCCTCTGAACAGAGAAGAAGGAGGCTTGAGAGGAGGTGACCCTGTCGTCGCTCTTGACAGGCCCATACTTAACAAATTGTATTTACAGATAAGAAATGTTAAAAACAAAACGTTTATTGTAAACCCTAATTTTTGGAAAGTTTAAAGGACTTTTGACAATATTTACTACCTGCATTTCCGAGTTGGGCCATGAGGGTGAAGCAGGATCAATCCCACACCTTTGCAATTATCTTCCTTCACCTGTTAGCAAGTTGACAAAGTTAAAATAAACCCCAAATATTAATTAATGAATGAAATTCTTATATGTGTGACCAAAGAGGAACTTACCTTATTAAGTCACGTTGAGGGCCAAGGGTCGGCTCCTCCTGGCTTCCCTTTCTCCTCCTATTCCTGCACAGTAACATAAGACTGCATGTTAAACATTATAACTACTATTAAACCTTTAAAAATAAGATTTGCAGAATGTTAATGGAGGAATTTCCTTCCTTACCTAGTTAAAACTTGGCAGGATGCAAAGCCTCTACTAAAAATCAAAGAAGGCAACTGCTTTCTCTTCATAACCTCACGATGAACCAAGAAGACTGAGGTTGTAATTGCGACCACATTTCCATTAATCAAACTAATAAAAACCTCCAAGCAAACTCAGGTACATACCGAAGCAAAAAACCTTCTTTAACAGACCGTGAAGAGAAAAGTGTAAGACTGGTTTAGAACAGTCATGGAGTGGCTGAGTTCTTTCGCGGGAAAAAATTAAAACAGACCAAATGAATGTAGCATAGACCCTCATGACATCATAAAGCCACACTAAAGCCTACAAGAACCTGTAATCCAGATCATGACATGTGGAGGGTAAAGATAAACCATCAACCACAATGCATGTGAACAAGCCATGTCATTGAATGCGCATGGTTGCATTGTCAAATCACAACCAATACCAAGGCTTTAAAATTTATTACAAACCATTAAATTCCATCTTTACTGGCATTCCATTGTACCTCCCATTTAGTTTTCTTATAGCAAAACTTATGTTAAAAACTATCACTCATGATGTGTAACGCATGCGGGCTAGGACCATCTAACCTTAGTCCAAGGCATATGCTTATTACAAGCTTCCAACATAGTTAACATATATTCAAGTTCTTAAAATAGTGTTAAAATATTATGCAACCACCTTGTCAAACATGCCTTGTGATGGGTGGGTTTGAAAACAAAGGTATACCATTAAGGGTAACAAGGACTAAGCCTTAGGTTTAGGCTTAGGTCCTAAACAACCAAACATTAATAACAATCTGAAAGCACTAACAACATCACCTTGGCAAGATTGCAACCTAGTTGTCACTACTTGAGGGCAACGCCGACGGAGGACATAACGTGTGATACAAACATTAAACAAATTAAGTTGAAATAACATCCATAAATTATATCCATTGATATCGGTACTATTGCATAGCAATTTGAAATAACAGGGATGAAATTATGTTAATGTCTTAGTTTAAATATTTTATTTCTTTAGGTGGGGTTATGTTCGGCATCTAAAATCAAGTGAAAGATACTCGCACCTTATAAATTTTTAAGATCAAATTTTGTTTTCAATTTTTTTATTATCATTTACAGTTAATTAAATAAATTCTTTATATAAAAAAAATGCTTTTATATTTTGATTATAAACATAGATTTAAATTTTCAAAATGTATAAAAATTTACCATGTTTGTTTATAATCCAAATTTGAATTAAACAAGTTACACTCCATACCTTGATTGTCAAAATTTTAATTAGACAAGTTACATGACATGCGTTCAAATATGCATTTCTTACTGACATTATAAAAACTTAAATAATAACAAAATTAACATGAAAAATTTTGGAACAAAATTCTTTCTTGATCCCATTATTTATTAACTGAACATTTATTAACTTTACTCATAAAAGAATGAAATTGCCACGAATTCATATAAGCATTTATAAAAGAATAAAATTGCCATGAATTTAAATAAGCATTTCTTGGTAATATTTTAAAATCTAATTCATTAACAGAATTAACATAAAAGTCTTTTCAATAAAGTTCTGTATTTATCTTATTATTAACTTTGAGAAGAATTTGAATACATGGAAACTACCACAACCTTCCATCATGTAGGTATTATTGATTTTTTCACAATACACATTAATAAACATTCATGAAAAACCTCTAACAATATAAACAATATAGTAAATGAAAAAACATATTAAAATCATGTTTATTACATATAATTATGAATAAAGGTGATTATTTAGTAAATTTATGATGTTGTATGAGAAAATCGAATATTCCAACTATCAATGATTTTTAAAAAACAATGGAATTATCCAGTAAACTCATGATGTTGAGTGCAAAAATTAAAATTCTAAACAAGAATTTTTCCTTAAAATTTTTAAATAATGTTTGATCCATAAAATGTTATGTGCTTATTTTTAAATTTATTTACAAAAACATAATAAACATAATTATTAAACTAAATATATATAATTATTTTTTTTGACAGAAACATAGTGGTATGATATATTAGTACCGGTATTCAGCTACCGAAAGATTTATACATAGACAACACAGTTACAAAGAAACAAAAGGACTTCAGCAACACGAGGCAGGGGAGCCACAGCCTCCCAACGGCCTGAACCAATTATTTAAGTAGTTCTGTGGAGATTTGGAAGCTAGAGCAAGGAAGAAGGCGGTTTGAGCACTGGTTCATTTTTCCAGTTTGGATTTCAGCTTGGCAACTTCAGATTCCAGGGCAGAAATTCTGTTGCCAAAGTCTCCATGAGTATTAGCCGTGTCCTTGAATCCTGTACGCGTTTCCACCTTGAAATCCTTCATTTTGCTGGTGAAATCAGCACGCAGCTGCCTCAGATCTTTGTTCAGAAGATCCTAGGACTGTTCTCCAGCTTTGGAGACTGCTTCCAGCTTCTTGTCTTGATCATCTAGCTTGGCTCTGAGTCGGCCCATAGCAGCTTCCAGCGATCCGATTCTTACCTCTGCTGATACTCCTGAGCTTGAGGAACCTTCAGACACCATTCTGAGGAGGATCTTCCCTTGGATTAGAAATGAGCTCGATCTATCTGCGCTAGAGGGGCCGCGTGAAACTTGAAGAGCTTGGACACAGTATTTCCTGGAACTGAAAACGCAGAGAAACTGAAAGGGTTCTGGAGTAGTGGAAGAGGAGCAGCTTCTTTATTGACTTGTGTGGAGGTTCCCAAAGGACGAGAAGACAAGACGGCCTGCAGGTTTGCAGGGAATGTCTACCATGCTTTAGATTGAAGAAAACGTGGGTTGAGCAGGTCGAATGAGGTAGCTTTAAGAAGATCCTGGATCCCCTCCAGCTAAGGAATGTCACATGTTTGAAAAACACCATCAATACATATGATGCTTTGGTCCAGTGCAGCTCCCCTGTTAGCTTCTTTATCTGCTTGCATATTCAACACACGGAGCACATGGAAATATCTGATGTTTTGGAAGTATTTGCTCAGATGAAGTATTTTTTGAAAGATATGGCAAAGTTTTATATGCGGAGGGCTCTTCTTGGTTATGAGGGCATTGATAAGAAGCCGGGAGTCCCCAAAAACTGAAACTTTGCCAATTTTTTTAGCCCGCGCTATTTTTAAACCTTGCCATAAACCACAGAATTCAGCAGCATTATTAGATTCTATTCCTAGCCCCCAGGCATAATTGTTGATCGTGTTCCCATTGGCTAAACTGATTACTCCTCCGGCACCTGCTGAGCCTGGGTTTCCCTTCGAAGCACCGTCAAAGAAGAGGCAAGGTTCATTCAAGGATGACTTCCAGTGCCTGAAATCAGCTTCCTCAAGTCTTATTTCCCACTGCTCTGTCGGAGGAATGAGGCGAGTGATACAAGGCTGGAGTTTGGGAGTTAACGAGCTTAACCATTGTAATTCGTCTTGTAGAAGCTGGGAGGAGTTTTTTAAGGATGGGTTACTTTCCAGGGCTTCCCCTAGAATGGCTCTAGCCTGCACTGCAATTTTTCAGGGAGGAGAGTCTTGATTCCTAAAAATTCGGTTGTTTCTCTCGAGCCAAAGCTTCTAGCAAATGGCTTTTGGGAGCCATTCCCAGGCAGTTTGAAGCATAGTTTTTTTGGTCAGTTTGAAAGGAGACATGGACATCCAAGAAGAGAAGAGATCTTGAACAGAATGGTGCAGAATAGTGGCTTGGTTTAGGTTCATAGCTTGGAGCCAAACTTCTTTGGCGAAAGGACAGTCCAACATAATATGATCCCCAGTTTCTTCATGAAGTTTACAGAGAGGGCACCGGGAGGGTCCTTCCATGCCCCTTTTCTTAAGGTTATCTCCTGTGAGGATACTTTTGTGGGCTAGAGACCAGCAACAGATATCAATTTTCGGGATGAAAGGTTTGGCCCAAATAAACTTCCAGATAGAAGGGTTGGGAGCAGCATAAGGGATGGCTTGTATATCCTTGTAGCCTTTTGAGGTTGTGTAACTTCCAGAGATCCCCCAACCTCTTCTATCTCTGGAATATTTTTTGAAGGGAGATTTGCCTTGGAGGAGGACAATCAAGGCTTCCGCTTCAGAGTTCAGATCGGGAGGGGTGAGGCCTAAATCCCATCCTGTCAAGAAATTTCCTTCCCAGGCCGAGAGATCCCTTAGCGTGGTAGCACCCTTGTCCAGAAGCCATCTTTAGATGTTGCTGACTTCCATGTTTGAACCAATGGGGGAGTCCCCAAGAATGGAGTCTTCCCAGACGTTGATTGATTTCCCATTTCCATGGATCCAGTAAAGATTATTTTTGAAGGGGTTCAAAGCTTTAATGCATAATTTGTAAATTGGGGAACCCTTCCTTAGAGGGGGCTGCAGGTCCAGACACCTTTTCCTAGGTCCTGGGAAGTATTTTTTGCGGAGTACTTCTTTGCTCCAACTTTTTTTCCCTGAGATCAAATGCCAAAGCAACTTGGCTCCTAAATCTAGGTTTTGAATAGTTAAACTTCTCACATGGAGGCCGCCTTCATCACGGGGTTTTTTAATCTTATCCCAGCTGAACAGATGGATTTTTTTTTCATTCCCTTTAACTCCTTCCCAAATGAATTTTCTGAGCATCCCTTCAATCTTGTTAACTACTGAGCTTGGAGCAAGTAAAATAGAGGACTAGTAAATAGGCATGCTATTAAGAACAGATTTTATGAGAATAGTTTTACCTGCTAGATTGAGCCAGCTGGCCCCCCAATTTTGGATTTTGCTTTTGAGCTTGTCAACAATAGGTTCCCAGTCTGCTGATTTGATTTTGTTTTTGCAGATGGGAATTCCAAGATATGTGAAGTTGTCCCGGTCTCTGGTTCCTTCCATCCCCAATGTTCTGGTGATGTTCCTTAGTTCCATGGCTGTACAATTCCAACTGAAAATTTTGCTTTTTTGGAAGTTTATTTTGCTTCCAGAAATCTTTTTATATAACTCCAAATCTTTTTTGAATTGTTCAGCAGAGTGGACAGAGGCTCCTCCTAGCAGCAGAGTATCATCAGCGAACTGGGCATGGTTAATGTTCCTGACATTGTTCACAATTTTAAGCCCTGGAAGCATGTGGATATCTTGGCTGAGATTAAGTTGATAACTGAGCATAGAATCCTGGATGTCATAGAGTAGAGGAGATAGCGGGAAGCCTTGCCGTAACCCTCTATTGGCTTTGAAGAAGCTCATGGGTCTTCCGTTTACTAGAGGGGCTATCCAAGGGTCACCTACAAAGCCTTTGACCCAGCTTATAAAGTTGAGGGAGAAGCCGAATTTTGCCATTACTGCAAACAAGAATTCATGTCTAACACGATCAAAGGCATTGGCTAAGTTGAGTTTGATGACCATACCTTTTTCCTTACGGTGGAAGCTTGAGTGGATTGCTTCCTGGACAAGAATGATGTTGTCGAGGATTTTTCTTCCTTTGATGAATCCTCCTTGATTCTTCGGGATGATCCGAGGGAGAAATATTTTCATTCTGGAGGCAATGATCTTAGTTATGAGCTTGTAACCAGTATTGAACAGTGAGATGGGCCTGAACCGATTGAAGGAAGTGGCTCCTTTTTCTTTTGGAATCAGGGCCAGGAATGAAGAGTTAGTGCTGCCCCCCAACTTGTTGGTTTTCTATGAGTAGCGAATCATTTTTAGGAGATCATACTTTATTATTGCCCAGCAGCAGGTGAAGAATCTAGTGGTGAAGCCATCTGAGCCAGATGCACTATCTGGTTTCATAATAGAGAGAGATTTTTTGACCTTGTCCATGGTAATAGGCGCAGTAAGAAGATTATTATCCTCCAAATTGATGAGCCGAGGGATGAGATCGAAGGGGTGGGAAGAGACATCAATTGGGTCCTCAATGGGGGCGGTGAAGAGATCTGAGAATGTTTCCACAACAGCATTCTTTATCCCTTCAGCGTCTTGGATCAGTTCTCCTTCAAACTGTATTTTTGAAACAGCTTTGTAATTTTTACGTGCCTCTGCTTGCTTATGAAAATAATTTGTATTTTTGTCTCCACTCAATAGCCAGAGGTTGCGTGATTTTTGACATTGGTATTCTTCTTCTATTCTACAGGCCGAAAAGAAGTTTTTTTGTAGGGCCTCTTCCTTAATGAGGAGCTGACCAGTCGCAGGAGAGGAGTCCACGCTGGTTTGATGCGATTCCAGCTCAGCTTGGGCGATTTCTCTGTTAGAAACCGGAGAGGGGATGCGTTTGGCCCAGGCTTTTAGGGCGAATTTGAGTCTTTTTAATTTGGATTCCAAGATGAAGGAAGGCGAGCCAGAAAGGTGGGCATTCTAG
>LPNX011142215.1:57839-81253 GCA_001517045.1 Pseudotsuga menziesii | reverse complement strand
CTTATGGTTGAGTTTGGTGAAAACCCAGTGCACTGTTCGTTCTTCAGCTTCAATGTCATACAGGGAGGGGTCCCAGAAGGTGGCTATTCCTCCGGAAGCACCTCTGGAATTGTTGACAATACCAGTACCTTTTTTCCAGAATTTTTTCCCGATTTGGAGGATGGCAGGCTCCTCCATTTTGGTTTCCTAGATTAGCAGAATCTCTGGCTTATGAATTCGGATTAGATCTCTCATTGCATCTTCCTTCAGGGTAGAGCCTAGACCTCTGCAATTCCAGGAAATGTATTTCATTAAGAATTATGGGAGAAGGGGGTGGCCTCTTTGGAGGCCTGAATTGTACCTTTTTTTGATCGAGTATTCATGATCCCTTTTAGGGTTTCTTGAGATCCTTCAAGGACTGCAAGGTGGGTTGCTTATTCTCTTTGTTTCTTTTTGGATTTCCTCCCTCTTGGAATTTTGATAGGGATAGAGTACAGACCGCTTGAAGAGGCGCCTTCATCAGTTTCTTCACCTGGATCTGAATCTAGCAGCATTAGATCTTCATTTACTTCTTTGGCGGAGACTAGGTTATCAGCCCCCACCAGAGGTTGGGTTATTTCCCCAGGCTCCAACTGATCAACATTCTGTCTTCTTGTCTCTTTTCTATTGGGCTGCTTGGACGTTTGGGGTTCATCGCTTGCTGTGGTTTGATTCTTCCCATTTGGATTGGGATCTTGATGCTCTTTAGGGTTTGGAATCACGATTGGGTATTCTTTTGAGGCTTCTTGGGACGGCTTATTTATGCTTGAAGGCTAGTTTTGCATGTCCATTGTGGTCCTTTTTTCCTAGTTCTTGGTATTTGTCTTGCCTTTCTTGACTTTTTGCCATCCTTCTCCTTCTTCCGAGCTCTGATTTTTCAGGCAGTTTCTTTGAAAGTGACCATGTTCATGACATTGGCGGCATTTGAATGGTAGTTGTTCATAGTCAAGCTTTTGGTAGTATAGCCAATCTACAACTTTGAGTTTAATAGCTTTAGGGAGGCCTACTTCAAGATCAACCTCGACACATATTCGGGCACATGAGTATTGGCCTTTGTTATCAGCTTTGTCAATGCATTTTCCTAGAGCGTTTCCAATTTTTTCCAGGGTTGGAGTGTTCCAGCAGTGGACTGGGAGGTTTGGGAGCCTTACCCATATTGGAACTTCCTTCAGCACATCTACTTCTGCGTTGAAATCTGGAGTCCATTTGTTGAAGTACAGTCCTTGAGGTCCCATGAAGTATGGGCCATTTCTGAAGATCAGATCTCGGTCTTCTTTGGATATAAACTCAAAAATGAAGAAGCCTCTCCCTACGGAGTAGCAGGTAACACTATTCTTGAGCTGGGGTCTCCAGTTTCGTTGGATCCAGTCATCTGTGGTTTTGGTTGAGGGCCAAAGCCCCATAAACTGGCCAACCAGTCCCCGTTCAGATAGTGCCAGAGCGATCTTGATGGGGATTTCGCATGGCAGATCAATTTCAGGAATTGAATCAATTTTTTTAATGAATTTCGGTATGGCCGGGGTTGCCGGATTGGATCCATTGGGACGAAGCAGCTGATTGAATGCATCTGTAGCTGAAGAAGAAGAAGAAGAGGGAGGGGGAAGCCCTCCCTCAGGCACAGGCATGATCGCCTGATCGAAACAACCAGGGCGGCGGCAGCTAGGCGTCTAGGCGGCTCCAGTAGCGATCTTTTTCCACTTAATTCATGCCAATGTTAAAATTAGTCTTTCGAGCTATATATAATTATTAAACAACATATAACTATCATAAAAAATTAATTAATAAAATCAATTATAATAATATATTTATTCTTCCTAATCAAGATGGTCTGTTAATGGTATAATAAATATAATGGTATTTTTATTCTTCCTAATCAATATGTTCCGTTAATATTAATGATATAATCCTTTAAACATTTCCAATCCGTCAATTGACCACTCATGCCGATAATAGCTTCCTCCTTACCGAAGTCAAATTTACCTAACAATAACTATTCGAAAGAGAATGTTATTCATGCTTCCTCAACAATTTATTGCTTTAAATGTTATAATAATACTCACACAAGGAAAGGATTACCATAATAAAGCTGAAACCATCATAGTGTTTCCGAAAGCAACCTATTCACACAAGGAAAGGGTTACGATAATAAAGCTGAAACCATCTTAATGTTTCATAAAGCAACAACATTTTACTGAACTTTTTGAGGATGATGGTAGCACTAATATTGTTGATAAACTTAAGGGGATTAGTCTCTTCCCTTGTTTTTCTCAGGAGATGGATAAAGAAAGTTTCCTCAATCCTATATCTCTTTTTGAGGTTGAAGTTGTTTTGAAGAGTTTTAAAAAAGACAAAAACCCGGGTCTTGATGGATGGCTGGTTGTATTTTTCCTGGCTTTCTTTGATTTGGTTGGGGATGATTTATGCAACGCTGCTGCATAAGCTAGACGTGAACGGGAAATTACCAGACCTATAAATTCCACTTTCTTGACTCTGATCCCTAAGTGTGATAAGCCTTGTTCCTTTGCTGACTTTCGGCCCATCTCTCTATGTAATCTTGTTTACAAGATCATTTCAAAATTTTCGCTCTGCATCTTAAACCTCTCCCAAATAGGGCTATATTTGCACAACAATTTGGTTTCTTCAAAGATAGACAGATTATTGAGCATGTTAGAATAACACAGGAGATCCTCCATACTATAAAAACTAAGAATATGAAGGTCATGGTGCTAAAAATTGACTTAGTTAAATATTTTGATCGTGTAAATTGGATATTCCTCAGACTTGTCCTCTTGCAGATTGGTATTCCCCTGAAGGGTGTAAATTGGATTATGGGGTGTGTTACTTCCTCTTGTTTTGTTGTTTTAGTAAATGGGACACTGTCTAACTTCTTTCTTGATTCTAGGGGGATTTGTCAAGGTTGTCCGTTATCACCATTATTGTTCATATTGATCATTGAAAGCATTAGTCCTATCATTTGTGATGCACAGAGAAAGGACCACATAAAATGGATTTGGATCTACTCAAGTATTTCATTAACACGCCTTTTCTTTGTTGATGATGTGATTTTATTTGGTCTTGGTACTGTGGTTGAATGGCATGCATATAAGGAGGCACTGGATTTATTTTGTTCTGCTACTGGTATGATTGTCAGCACCAAAAAATCTTCCTTCTTATTTAATGAGGTTGATGAAGAAATTAGGAGACTCATCTCTGCTTTTATTCAATATAAGATAGAACCCATCACTACCGGATTTAAATATATGGGATACCGCGTCAAGCCCTTGAGGTATCAAATTGCTAAATGGATATGGCTTGTTGATATGTTTGAGAAAAGGATAAATAACTGGACTTATAGACTCCTTTCACTTGGAGGCAGAGTCATACTTATCAGATTGGTTCTCACAGGTTTAGTTGTTTTTTGGTTTGCCTTGGCCTGTATTCCCAGATCCATTATGAACACGTTGAGAAGGTCCATCTTTACCTTCCTGTAGGGAAGCTCAGATGGTCTACAGAGATCACACTTGGTTGATTGGAAAACTATTTCTGCTCCCATTGAATTCGTTTGTTGGAACATCAAACACCTCGATTGGTTTGGGATTTCTCTCAGACTCAAAAGTATGTGGCAGATATTGATGGGAAATGGTATTTAGAGCCAGATTGTAGCACATAAATATTTAAAAGACAGACCTTTGGATGTCTGGATCCGATCTCAGTCTTTTCATGTGACAAGAACTTCATATTTTTGGAACGAGTTTATTAGAGATCTGTCTTGGATTTCCTTCAAACTTGGCTGGAAAGTTGGTAATGGGATGAATATTCGACTGGGTGTAGATCCCATAGTTGGCCTTAATGTTCCCTATATTATCTCTGAGGGCCTTAGGGAATATCTTTTTTATTATGGGATTTCACACTTACCTCATGCACAAAACCTTGAAGGAGATACACACAGTCCTTATTGGTATTCGACATTTGATCTGCACTTGGGGGGTATTTGGTCTAAACAATGGATTGTTTAAAATGGCCTTCCTCACGGGGGCATAAAGATCAAGAATTATGAGGATTCTCTCCTTTGGATGCATAATTCAAAAAATGGTATTGTCGTGACCAAGAAAGCATATGATCTCATTGTATTAGCAAATCTGCCTATGGCTCACCACAATATCTATTCTCAGCTATCGCATTTTAAAAATCCCTTAGAATGTACAATGTTTTATTTGGTTGGTTATTAAATATAAAATTAA
The DNA here is from genome assembly GCA_001517045.1 of Pseudotsuga menziesii. Classification (NCBI taxonomy): domain Eukaryota; kingdom Viridiplantae; phylum Streptophyta; class Pinopsida; order Pinales; family Pinaceae; genus Pseudotsuga; species Pseudotsuga menziesii. Next base: position 76,994 of record LPNX011142215.1, on the reverse strand, counting down.
TACATGGGACAACCTAATGAAGAAGGGCCAGTGTGGTCCCAATAGATGCAGCCTCTGTAAGTGCAAAGATGAATCGCTAAAACACTTGTTTGTTGATTGTTTCTTTGTTCAGGAATCTATCAGCAGCCTCCACAGAATATATAATTGCATAGTGGTTTGGACTAATTCTTCAATTTTGAAAAATATTGCAAACTGGATCAAAAGAAAGGATGAATTGATATACTTACCTTTTTTCTTCATCTGGAACTTGTGGAAGACAAGGAACATCTACATATTTGATGGGAAAACTACAGATACATCCAGGCTCTATTACACTATTATGTAAAATGTAGAAGCTTACAAGGTGCCTTAGATAAAAGGGGAAAAAGTCAGAAACATTGGCATCCCACCTATCATATCTTACCCATTAGTATTTTTTGATGGGGCAGCTGCTGACTCGTCTGGAGGAGAAGGTATCTTTATATTAATTAGTGAGTCTCATTATATCTATATCAAAATGGGTTGTGGCAAAAGTACCAATACTCATGTAGAGATTTTGGCGCTTTGGGCTCTACTATTTTTCTCAAAAGGAATTAGGTTACCTTTCCTACATATATTTGGAGACTCTTAAGTGGTTATAAACTGGGCGAAAGACATTTCTTCTCTCACTATGCTGAACTTGGAGGCTTGGTGTGACAACATAAAAAAAACTTTCAGCCTCCTTTTTTGTTGTGGACTATAAACATCTCTATAGGGAACATAATGAGAAGGCAGACACCTTATCCAAGGAAGGGATCCTTTTGGCCTCAGGCCTGCTATCCTTTATAGAATACTATGAGAGTATAGTCATTGGGGAAGATACTATTCAGTATTTTTAGAAGAGCTTTGCTCTATTTTGTCCTGCTCATATTTTTTTGAGTATGGTGCATATACATTTTATATCTATCATTTAGAGAAACATTACCTCTGTGTGACGGATTGTTTATTGTCGCTTCCCAGAGCCCTTCCTGGGATAATGTTTATGGGTTCTCTATATTTTCTCTTGGGATAGTTTTGGATTGATAGCCTTTTGCATTATGTTGTGGAGAGCATCTTTTCACCCTGTTTATGTAGCCACTTGACTCATATTTTGGCTCCTAGACTTGGTATTGACTGAAAATACTAGCTGATGTAACCCGTTACCTTTGATTCATATTTTGAATATCAAGGAACTGTTATTTTTCGTCTGGGAAAAAAAGGAAAGGGTTACGATAATAAAGCTGATATCATCATAGTGCAGTCATAAACTGAAGGATGAATAGAGGATTATATAGTCAAATAACTAGTTTCACCTAAAAATAAATAAATTAGTAATTATTCTAAAAAAAGGTGTAATAGTACGTCGATAAGGTGTTCTTAAACAATTAAAATGGAATTGGTGTGTTGGGAAAAAAACCGATAAAATTACTCCATGGACAAAAAAATTCTGAAGTTTATCCTATGATAGAAGAAAAACCTCAATCAAATATGCAAAAACATAATGGTCCTAACAAAATTTCATATTTATGTATATGTAAAAGCATTCTAGATATTTTTTTGTCAATGAATATATACAACATTGTCTAAATGTTTTATTTTGAGCATGTACATATGGAAACATCATGCCCAAGAAATGATTACAAATTAGATAATAATTAGATGGTAAACCTACCAAGGGAAAAATCCCAGTGATGAAACACCATTGGGTGACTCCATCTCTAGATCTAGACGTATCATTGCCTAGAGCTACAAAAAACTATCCTACCCCAAACACTGAGGAAGAAGATATGGACACTTGTATAAAAGTGCCTAATGACTCAAACCCATCATTGCAACTCCCCCTACCTTTCATTATTCCATGAGAAGATAAAAGAAAGTGATAATTACAATTATAATTGTTCAAAAAAGTCATCACATTGTTGTGTGATCTAACTGGTTTGAAATTAGAGTATAGTGAAAAAAAGGAAAGGGGAAAACCAATAAAAGAAGTTTTATTTTGAGCATGTAGACATGACAACCTAATGTGTAACATTAAGTACCCAATGAGTGTGAACCGAACTCTTGACATCATTAACAATGTTGCCAATTGTCAATATCTATTTTTTATCAATAATTCTTGCCAATTTTACACAATATGTTTTCATGGAAAACTTGCAACATAACTATATCATTTCCCATGGATATTTAAAATTGATATCATGATATTTAAAGGTTTATCATTTTAAAATATCTTGCTTTAGATTGGAAAACAGATCTCATTAAAAAGAATACAGCTTAACGTCAAGATCAAGAAGAATCTAAACCTTTTTATCAACAATATCAACGAATTAGTTATATTGTATAAATGCTTTAACATGAAACCTTTGCTTCTCCCCCCATTAAATTCTTTGTCTCCTTTACTAGTACCTCTCCCACCTCCTCTCCTATGACCTTGTTGGTCTCCTCTTCGGCCTCCTTTTACTCCTTCCCCACTTCTCCTCTAACTCCACCTTAACCTTATCCTTCTCTATCTTCCCTACTTTCTCCACCTCATTCAACACCCCTTACCCCTACCTCTACTTACTCTCCTCCTCTTCCTCATCTGTATCCTACCTTGTCTCCTCCTCCTCCTACATCTCATCTTCCTTCTCCTTCACCATATACTCCTCCCAGCCTCCTCGATGAGGGATTCACCTTGTTGAGCAATATCTTATCATGTTCATTTATAAAGGGGGTTTTTTAATTGTGAAAAATAACTTCAATATATTATAGGTATTGGGGGGTGATGAGTAGCATATAAGGGGTTTACATGGGGACTTCACTTAGTGAACCTCTCACATAGCACATGCGATCGTGGGATATTAAAGAATACCCTTAATTTCCAGAGATATTTCCCCAAAGTATTTTTGTTGAAACCCCCTCCCAATACTTAAAACCTCCTCCCCACCAATTTTTATACCTCAATCCTTATAAACCACCCTACCCACCCCACCTTAAACCCCTCATCCACCCCAATACCTGCAATATATTGGTTCAATTTTTGATAATTTTAAAACCCACAATATGAACTAACGTGATAGGATATTGGTCAATAAGTGAAGCCCCTGTGGGGTTTGGGGTTTGGGGTTTGGGGTTTATAGGTATTGGGTGATATAAAAAATGGGTTTCTTGTAAAAATAAGGAATATATCATAAAAATAGGGTTTTTTGAATTATAAATATGTATTTGGAGGGGGCTCAACAATAGGATTTTGTAGGTAATTATCAATATCTAGTGAAATTAGGGGTATTCTTTAATATACCATGAACGACAGCGCTATGACATGGCTTAAATGAGTGAAGACCCCGTGTCCTCCTCTCGCCGCCTCTAACATTTCCTTTGTTTCCTCCGACTCTCATATCCTACACTTCATTCTCTTCAACCTTCTCCTCCTCATCCTCCTCCACTTCCACCATACTCCTCCCTCCTCTTGTCACCTACGACCTCTCCTTTGATTCCTCCCACTATAATATGCTCCTCAACCTCCACCTTCTCCTTTACCTTCTCTACTTCCTCCACCTCCATCTACTCTCCACCTCCATCTACTCTGCATCCTTTACATCCCCCACTTACTCTGCCTCCTCATCCTTCTCTTCCTCCTTTTCCTCCACCTCTTCTTCCTCCCCTATGTCCTTCTCCACCCCATTATCTCAACCTATACATCATCCTCCCTCACCTTTTGATTTACCTCCTTTACCTCTTTATCCTATGCCTTTCCTGGCTTGTCTTCTTTACTAGAAATTGAGCCATACTCAATCTTTAAAAGAATAAATTTTAAATTAAAAAAATTATTAAAAAATAGAAATACAATATCATATTAATACCTACTTAAATTAAAATGAGTTGTTTAAAATTTTGTTCTTTAAAATTTTATATTACAGTCTACTTAAACTAATTCCACTTATTAATTATATATCAAATGGCTTTAGTACTAAAAACACATATTTTATATAAATAAATAATACACTCAATAAACATTAAATGTTAAAATAAAAGATAGCAACAATAGATTAAATATAATTATAATTTAAATTTAAATTATTAAAGATTTATCACATAATTGTCGTCATGAATGATTCTAATATTCCCTATGAGATCCAATTCCCACAAATTACATGTTGAGCTTTTAAATAAGTATATTGTTGTAATGAACTTGAAATGTTGACAAAACCTTAAACTTCTAGAAATTTATTCATCAAATACAAAACATATAAAAATCATAAACCATACCTATTACATACAACACAACACATCATAAAAAAATACATTATTGGATAGTAATTTATTCATTAAATACAACTCATCATCAATTCATTAGAGGAAATTTCAACTCAAAATGGGCCTCCTAAAAAAAATTAATAAAATAATAGTTAAAATATAAAATAATATTTATTAATTTTGGAGGAAGAAAAGAAAAAGCTACGTTTTTGTTTGTATTTCGACATATCTTCCCGTGTTTTTACTCAAATTTCGATCGAGAAAGCTCATTGGATGCGGAATTAAATTCTGCATCCAACGAGTGCCCACTCTGAATATTTTTGACAGACCCCGCTACCCCAAAAACAAGAAATACCTGAAAAAATGTGATACATGTGGAATGCATTAGTATCAGCATATATTCATCGTAAAGGTAGATCTATCAAGTACTTAAAGGCATCGGATTTTTATTTTATTATTGATACATAAGGTAACTTTAGACATCTCCCTCATACTGAAATTACTTTTTATTTTGATACATAATGTGACATGTAATGTTACACATCTCCCCATATTGAGAATCACTTTTTATTTTTGGTACATGATGTGGCATCCTTACCTAAGGAGAAAGATCTCCCTCCTACTAAGTTATAACCACCTCACTACTCTTTATGCAATAAAAAGTTTTTATAATTAAAAAAATTGAATTACAAAAACAATTATCTATTAAAAACAACTTAAATTAAAATTTATCTATAATTAAAACAATTTAAATTAAAAACAATTATGTATTATAAACGTATTTATAAATAATATATTTAATTATGTTAGAATCTCACAAATATTTAACGTACTAAACAAACAATTCATATACATATATCATAAATTTTAAAAATATATCTATATACAAATCTCTAAAATATAAAAACATTAAATATACATATTTCTAAAACATAAAAACATTAAATAAAACTATATATATATGAAATTTTTACATCTTTATTGTTAATCTTCTTTTTTAATCTTGTTTTCATGGACCTTATTTATTTTTATTTTTATTCAGTGGCATAATTAAGAACTTCATTATTTTACTAGTCCTTGTTTATTTTCATTTGTATTCCAACAAATTTGTAAATGTGGATATTTCTTAGAGACCATTTATGTGGTATATAAAAAAATTATGTGAACAATTCTAAAACCATACTTCATGGCAACAAAAATCAAAATATTGTTAAAGTTTACTAAACATTTTGCACCTTATTAAATACTTTATTGTTATATAGATACATAATACTATTGCTCTCCTTGGTGTAATATTAGTATGTGTTGTTCGAATAGATTTAACCATCAAGGAAACTAATGTTATCTTTCTGAAGTACCTAGCATCTTCAACTATACACGATTTATAGAAATAAAAGAACCTTAATAAAAGGAGGAAATGAAACAACTAATTTTAAGCCATAAAATTGGAAAGGTTGAGCCTCCTAAGTATGTTAATTCCATTTATGATAGAACTTTTCTGCAAGCTTGTAAGGATTTTTTGTATAGTGTAATCTATTCCAATATTATTAATGAGACATAAATGTGCATCTCTATATTTTGACACCCAAACATCACTGATCTCAATGAATCATATTGATTTTAGACTCTCTTAACATGCTATAAAATCCAATCAGAGCAAAACATGTAGAAGACAACTCTCGACCATTATGATCAATTTCAGTGAAAAATATTTGTGAATAGAAATAAAAATTTCATAAAATCAAAATATTGAAATCAAACATGTTTAATAACTTTAAGTTCATAGTTTTGATAAATCATTGTCGATGAATTCCCTCCCAGGAGCTTGCTTTTTATTTTTATGATTTAGAAGCAAGAAGATCTGAAAGGGCCCAATCATTTTATAAAGTCAATGTTTTGCACCATTGATGAGTATAAAGTTAAGTACTTTCACCATGTTGCAAGCAAGTTTTATTTTCCATGTATGAGATCAAAAAATTAATTTATTTACCTTCATAATTTCATGATGCATCATTACTTCTGGTATGCTTTCTTTCAATACCTACACACCACAGCAGAATGGTGTGGATCAGAGGAAGAATAGATCACTGAAGGATATGGCAACATGTCTTCTCCATGCCAAGAATATCCCTCCTTCTATTTGGGCAGAAGCTGTAAACTGTGCTTCATATTTCCATAATAGAGTGCCTCATGAATTAGTGGTTGGGGCCACTCCATTCGAAGCACTGCATTGGCATAAGCCCAATGTCTCTCATTTGAGAGCTTTTGGTTCCAAATCTTGGGCCATAATACCCATTGACAACAGGAAGGTTTTCCAATCCTAAAGTAGCGAATTCTTTCTGCTGGGATATGAAAAAATTACAAAAGCATACAAGTTGATGGAGGTTGCAACAATGAAATCCTTCATTGAGCAGAGTGTTCAGTTTGAAGAAGATCAGTTGTGTGATGCACCACCATTTGAAGCACAATAAGGTATAACCACTCTTCCACTACCTTTTGATGATGATGATTTTTTACATGTTTCAGATTCATATGAAGAGGATCAAGACCAGCATGATCCTGTTATTGAGGCTGAACCTCATGAGATTCTAGATCTAGATCCAGTATCCATTCCAAACCAAAGGCCTAAGCCTATATGGGCTCAAAATATCATTGATGCAGCTGGATATGGTGCTTGGATTCTAGAATACAAAAGGAGAACTAGGTCCCAGTATCAGAATAAGCAACAAAATTCTCTCCGTACATAGTGGTGCAACAAAATTCCAGGAAAGTGCTACATGATGATAGAAAATTATCAACCGCTTGGCCCACAAAAGAAAAAAATCGATCATTCTCTACCTCTTCATACATAAGAAACACATAGTTTCATCAGTTCAGAAGGTCATTGAGAGGTTCACATGCATAGCTTCAGGATGTTGTTGCATAGAATAACCATACTGCTGTATAGTGCTGCAAATTGCGGTAGATTTTTGACAAGTTATTTTTCTAAGGAGGAAGCTTCTTTCTTCTAAAATATAGCTTGTATTTTCCTGTTCCTTCTTATTTTGAGGGGGCGGGGGTGCGAGGGGTGGTTCCCATGAGGTTTTCCCCTATTTCATCAGTTTATTAAGAAACAATTTTTTATCTTTTAGATTGTATATGGGTGACTTTTGGCCTTATTTCCAGGGCCCAGAGTTGTACAAGTTAGGATTCAGGGGGGGTGTTAGGATTTATAATCCTCCCTTGTCCAAACTATCTATTATATTATATTTTCCTAACTTAGGAGTCATTTAGTTATTATTGGGTCCACTAGTACCATTGGGTCTACTTGTACTAATGGGGCCACTTGTACCAGTCACTAGAGTGTGGGGAACACTGATAAAGGATAACTGGAACCAACTGCACTTGCATGCATTAGTTTAGGCATTTCCTAGACCAATCCCTACATTTTAGGAGCCACTGGGAGTGCCGCAACCAACCTCCTTTAGTTGTTGAGATTTGGTAACTAGATAAGCTTAGTTATTCCTTAGTTACATTCAGTTAGATATCCTCCAGTTCAATTAGCGCCAGTTATGCATGCTGCATGTGGGAAGGTGTCGGTTCTCACCCACTTCTCACCTAATACTACAGTTAGACTAGTTTGATTGATTGTAACTGATTGAGATACTGGATTAGACCACGGGGACTTCAGTTAGTGAACCTCTCACATAGCACATGCGATCATGAGATATTAAAGAATACCCTTAATTTTGAGAGATATTGACCCAAGATCTTTTTGTTGAAACCCCCTCCCAATACTTAAAACCTCCTCCCCACCCCTTTTTATACCTCAATCCTTATAAACCACCCTACCCACCCCCACCTTAAACCCCTCATCCCCCCAATACCTACAATATATTGGTTCGATTTTTGATAATTTTAAAACCCACAATATGAACTAACGTGCTAGGATATTGGCCAACAAGTGAAGCCCCTGTGGATTAGACACCTGGAGTTATCCAATTGAACTGAGATAATTATTTAGACACTTCTAGTTATCCATGCAATCAGATTGACTTGGTATATTAGAATTCATCTCTCGTGATTCAAATTCTCCTTTATGTATTACCATTTAATATTACTGGGATGTAATGAAGTTTATACTGTAATTATACTGAGCAATACTTGTCTTCTTCTTGTGCGATTTGTTTTGTTCAGTGTGTATTACTCATTCCGTTTCATTGCATAATTATTCAGAATTTGATTTCACCCATTGCTTGAAGATCTAATGGCATAATAATTCTAATATATCATTCCTAGTTGCATTCATATTTACCCAAATTTCACCATCTCTAATATTGCCTTCTTCCATGTTTTCTGGTTTTTACGATGTGATTATCCTTCAGCATGCATTTCCACTTCCGCCATGATTCCTGCAAAATCAAGGTTAGTGTTTACTTCCTCTTTGCAAAGAGAATCAAACATAACAATAAAATTACTTTTATGTTTTATATTGGTTTGAGTGTTGGTATTTTTCAGGCCAAGTATTGTAACTGTGCTTTGATACCATTCTATCATGAACCCAAAAATTTGTTAGGATTATTAATCCTCCCTTGTCCAAATTTGGTCATATGTCTAAATTGGGAGTCATGTCTAAATTGGGAGTCCATCCAGTCTATTTATAGTCATTAACACCATTGGGTCCACTTAACCTAATTGGGGCACTTGTTTCAGTTACTAAAGTGTGGGGAACACTAATTGAGGCTCACTGCCACTTATTGCACTTGATTGCATAAGTTTAGGAGCCTCCTAGGTCAATCCATATAGTTTATGAAGCCACTGAGAGTGCCAAAACCACTTAAGTTAATGACTAGTCAAGCTAAGTTAGGAGTCAGTTACATTCAGTTCTAGTCCTCTACATTCAGTTAGCGCTAGGTTTACTTGACTGAACACATGTGGGGCACATTTCTCACCTACCATTGTCAGTTAACCTTAGTCAACACTGAATGTAACACTTTAGTTGTGTTTTAGAGCTCCGATGAACTCCGGTTATGGTTTAGACAAGGCCAGTTAATCACTGAGTCCTCCGATAGTGATTTAGAAAAGGTCTTGGTTACCTACAGTCAAGTAGAGTCTAATCAATTCAAACTTACTCATGTGGATTTGAATTGCTTGTGGCTATTAAATCCATTGTACTTCATTGTAATTATCTATCTAATTACTCTTTGATTAATGAAAAGCATTCACAGCTGCAAGCCATTTTTGCATTGTTTCATTCTTCAATAACTGAGTAAGTTGTGTGATCTATCATGTGATTTGTGTGTTTGTCCATAGATATATGTGCTGAATTTAATATGGTATCAGAGCCTCAGTGGACAAGGCACTTCTCCTCCTTAGACCTCCTACTGGATCATTTTTTGAGCAAAATTGCTCCTTCCGGCACTGCACCAGAAGCGGAGAATTTACCACTTAATACCCCAAGCAAAGGAATTGTTGATCAAGCTTACTTGATTAACTAAGCTGGGTGTGAATAAAATTACAAAAGTGTAGGCTGTCTGACCTTACAGTGCCCTTTTTTGTTTTGCAGGTACAACTTCTAATGGATTCATCAGTTCCTCTTCTCACCCTGTCCTCAAACTATTCAGAATGGAAGAAGGAGATGATTTCATCTCTGATGAGAAAAGGTATTTGTCGAGTGTCTATTGGACTTGATAAAGAGTGTTTTAGTAAGATTGATTGGATAAATATAAGTGATGGAGCTTTTGGAACAATAGCAACGGGACTTTCTCGTAGCTTGTGCTACCTCATTAGATCTTTTGAAGACCCGAGGGAACTCTGGACAAGATTGGACAGAACCTTTGGAGTGATTGATGATGATCATAATAGCATTTTGGAGAGAATATCCAGCACCATAAGCACTCTTGATCCAAAAATCTCAGCCTCCACTCTCTCTGATAAAGTTGTTCAAGATGAAGAAGAAGCAGAAACTTCTACACAGTCAATTCGAATTGAAGACAGTCTCCATGCAGTGACTCCTTCTCCTGATGCTCCAGAAGTTCATGAGATATCTAATATCTCATCTTCTCATATTGCTAAAATAGAAGAAGACATTCGAATCTATGATATTGAAGAAAAATTCTGCTGCACTTCCATGCAAACATTCACCGGTGATTTTCCTTTAAATTCTGTGCAAAATTTACTAGTAATTGCTTCCGAAAGTGAAGAGAAATTTGATTTTTCTCCCTCTAATATTGTTGCTGGTGTGCAAATATGTGATACCTTGGATATTTTGGAAAAATATCAAATTACCAGAGTGATCCATTTGCTCCCCATGATCTATATTTTCTAGCAAATTCCTGCAGGATTGCATGCACCAAAATTCAGAATTTTGAAGAAGAAGAAAGTTGTGCATCCACCGTCTCGGTTAACCATTTATTTGAATCTGATATTAACCTTATTGGATATGATATGATCTTATTTAGATCTGATCTGATATTGCTTGGTTTAATATATCAAATTCATAATCTTTCAGTACCACTTGTACCTGTTCTCATCAATGGTGTGAAGAAACAAGTACCACAAGTATCCTACAAAACTGCTGCTGGGGATTTGATTCCATTTCAAAGTTTTGGATCTGTTTTGAACCCATTTAGATATGATTTAATTTCTGATATGATATTATTTGGTTCATATTTTAAAATCCAAAATCCTTCAGTCATGCTTGTAGCTGCTCTCACCAATTCCGGTGTGAAAAATCAAGTACCACACTTTCTCTTCAAAACTGCTGATGGGGATTTGGTGTTAGTTTCCTCATATGACGTTGCTGGTATTTTATTATGTGATTCATTATCTATTTCAGAAGATATATCAGACTATGGAGCTCAATCACTCGCTCTCAACAGTCCCAGTGCTTCTTTACCATTGATCACATGCTCATCTCCTCACAGAACTCGTAAAGAGGAAGATTTTCTGCATCCACCTAGATACCTGCTCCTAACACTTGGGGCTGTTCTTACCACTCATGTTTTTCTGTTAATGGATGCAACATATCAGTTTCTTGAGTGTTCCTCACATTATCTGAATTCTCAAGAACCTTTTCTCACTTTTCAGTTGACTTCAGTTGCTCTACATGGGTCCAGTCTTCATTCGGCAGCTGTCTATATTTCTGATTTAGTTGAGCATATCATTCTTCTTCCAAAGAGGAAGATTCCTCCAGACATAATGATGGATAGGTTTACATGCCAGGCCCCAGGATACCTATGCACAGAAGAACCAGATTGATCCTGATTCTACCTGCTTAATTAGAGGGGGGGATTTTTTCCCACATTGTGGTTTTTTCCCCAGCACCGTGTTTTTGAGGAGTTACTTTACTTTACTTGATGTAATGGGTGACCTATGTTCTTAGTTACCAGGACCCACAGTTTTTCCAAGTTAGCATTCAGGGGGGGTGTTAGGATTATTAATCCTCCCTTGTCCAAATTTGGTCATATGTCTAAATTGGGAGTCATGTCTAAATCGGGAGTCCATCCAGTCTATTTATAGTCATTAACACCATTGGGTCAACTTGACCTAATTGGGGCACATGTTTCAGTTACTAAAGTGTGGGGAACACTAATTGAGGCTCACTGCCACTTATTGCACTTGATTGCATAAATTTAGGAGCCTCCTAGATCAATCCCTATAATTTAGGAAGCCACTGAGAGTGCCGAAACCAACCAAGGTCAGTTCACTTCAGTTAATGACTAGTCAAGCTAAGTTAGGAGTCAATTACATTCAGTTCTAGTCCTCTACATTCAGTTAGCGCTAGGTTTACTTAACTGAACACATGTGGGGCGCATTTCTCACCTACCACTGTCAGTTAACCTTAGTCAACACTGAATGTAACACTTTAGTTGTGTTTTAGAGCTCCGATGAACTCCGATTATGGTTTACACAAGGTCAGTTAACCACTGAGTCCTCCGATAGTGATTTAGACAAGGTATTGGTTACCTACAGTCAAGTAGAGTCTAATAAATTCGAACTTCCTCATGTGGATTCGAATTGCTTGTGGCTATTAAAGCCACTGTACTTCATTGTAATTATCTATCTAATTACTCTTTGATTAATGAAAAGCATTCACAGCTGCAAGCCATTTTTTCACTGTTTCATTCTTCAATAACTGAGTAAATTGTGTGATCTATCATGTGAGTTGTGTGTTTGTCCACAAATCTATGTGCTCAATTTAATAAAATTACACCCCAAAAAAAATTGTTATTATGTATAATTTATACTTTAATGTCATAAAGTGTTTTCTTTATCGTAAGTTCATTTTTATCTTTTTGCATGAATAATTCTAATTCAATTTCTTATCCGTATGAAGACAAGACTTGTCGTTCATGCGAAAATAACTCCAACTATGACATCCCATAATCAGCACTTTAGGACAAGGTGATATGTTAATGTTACAATGTGTTATTTTTTAATTAACTAGGATTAAATCCTAAGTCTTGGACTAAAGTCCTATGCCATGAATACTAGACATAGGTATCTAGATTTGATTGTGTTAAGGTTATAAGATGTGATTTTATTTTGTTGTTTACCCCACTTACATACAGCAAAGTGATTATAAAAAGAGGGCATACATGCCTTGCAAGATCTACATGTGATGTGGGAACATTGATAAGGCATAGCCTATGCTGTAACACCCTAAGCTAAAGTATGTTAGGCAACCTAAGGGAGTCATAAAGTTTAAGAGGTTAAATGTGAATGGATGACAACTTTAAAGAGTTAAGAGGGGGTTTTAAATGAGGTATTTGTGATGTCCTGAGCCATGCCAATTTAATGTTGATGTCAGGTTTTAATGTTTTTCATGGTAGAGAAGGTGGATCATGGCCCTACATCAGTACTACATATGATCCACATTGTTGAAATAAATCTTAGGGTTTTTATGTCGAGTTCATATGTCAAGTTCAGTGCATTTACTCGATCATGAAGGTTTTTTTTCTTTGTTTCCCTATGGTGGTTTCTTTAGGGTTTCATTCTGGACCTCTTCATTGCATGGTTATGCTTCGTTTTCTTTTAACTTGCCTCTAGGAAGGACTTCTTGTGATCTTCTTAATTAAAGACTAGCTACATTATGCTATCAATATTTTTATCAACCACTTTTTGGTCAAGTTCCTGCTTTTGTGCAGTCTTAGTAAATTCAGTTTCTATGTGATAAGGTGAATGTTTTTTGGTGTGCTTTCATTCAATTGTCGATGGAGGATCTTACTAGGATGACAAGTTTAGCAGAAAAGAAAGGTAAATAGTTTCTTTAGGTTTTGAAACTCTATTCTATTTGGATTTTCATAGGAAACAAACGAATATTGAATCCCAAATTTTTGGTTTGTGTGGGGAAGAGAAAGAATGGAGAGCTTCGAGGATAAGAACCCTCAACTCTCTAAGATTTTTGCTGAAGGTAAAACTCTCTGCCAAGTTTGTGTTTATCAATTTTTAAATTTGATTTCAATCCTTTTAACAAAATATTTCTATGTTCAACATGCAAGGAAAGGAGGATAAAGGATTGGTTACTCAATCGATTAGATGAATCGAGAGTAGGATCTGGCCCATAATTCATGCAATAGGTAAGCATTCGTTTGGAATCACATGGTTTCGGGTTCTTCTTTACAGATGATTTCTTCTTTTATGCAGGTTGAAAATGTTGGTATTTATTGATTGCTTAACCAGATATCCTTTAAACTTCTAAATGAGGTTGAAGAATCCATGCTTGAGAAGCTTGGGGTTCTCATCCTTTTATGCCTCCACTTCTCTATTATGAGGTGAGAGGATTAAAAACTTTAATCTTTTAAACTAATATTGTAATTTATCATTTGACACTCGCGGCTTGTGTGCTTGTATGAAAATGTGGCGTGGATTCTTCCCTTTATTGGGGATCTATTTTGAAGAACAAAAAGTATGAAATGTTTTCCCATTTACAAGTTGGTTGAGTGTGATCCAATGTTTCTCAGCTCCAAGTTTGGAAGAGAGGGCTTCTAAGCCTCTGTGGTTTGTTTTAAGATAAGTTTTCAAGATATATTATAATCATTTGAATTTAGAAACAAATGTGCGACTACAAAATCCATCATTGTTTTAGAAAAAGGAGACTATAGGGTGTTTCACATTTAATTGGAAAGATTGGCGCTCTACCATCTTGATTTCGGTTATAACGTTGGTTATGAAATAGAGTTGGTTGGCTGGAATCCGGTTCCAGGGAGTGTAAAAAAATGAAGGCTCTCTTAATTGAACTCCTATTTCAATTCTTAGTTTGTTGTAACCGTATTATTTTGATCTTTAGGTTAGATTGTTATTTTGTATTTTCTTAAGTTTAATTTGTACTATATTATTTTGATCTTTAGGTTAGAATGTTATTTTGTAATATTTTCTCCTATCGTCTATATAAATTCATTGTTTAATCACTTGATTAAAAAAAATATTTTAAATGAAATTGTGATATAAAGAAGACTCTCAAATCTTACTATTTAAGCTATGGTTGTCATTCTGTAGAGGATTTTGTATATTAAAAAAAATGAATTTTCTTTATAGGAAAGATACTTGTGATTCCGAAAATCATTTACATAATAAAATTGAATAGTAAATTTTTTTTATGAAGTAAAGAACATGCTAAACAAAAACCTAATTAACATTTCTTTGTATTTACAGTTTTTATTGCGTAGTTAGATTTAAATATACTTTCAGAATTTAAATAACAAGACCAATGCATTAGATAACTTAATACGAACTTGCTACCATTTATGGGAATACAAAACTGAAGATGTCGTTCCTCCCAACCAACTTCGAGAGCAGCCAAATTTACTTGTTCCAGAACCCCCAAGCCTGTTTGTTGAACCACAAGAGAAAATTTCAATCAATGCACAATCTCTTTCTCTGCATCAATAGTTTATTTCCCCTCAATCACATGCCTCCTCTTATTCGATGGAAATAATACTTTATAGTATTATTCTTAGGACTTGGTCATTTATAAGCCACCTCCTCATTAATGCTCCACAATTAGTCTCGATCTGATTTTGGGAAGATGCATCGTGCATCACTTGACGTTTTACTCAGCAGCTTTCGTCATTTGGCATTTCCCCTTGTGGGTCAACAAACACATTTTTAATGCCTACTTCAGTTCTATTTCCTCTCAATTATTTAATTAATAATAACACTAATTCCATTACATTTATTTTGACTTCATTGGTCAAAATATATAAAATTAAATAATCAAAGTCTTTAACAATTTTTAATTGTTTGGTGTATTACAATTACTTTAGCATTATGATAACCCCAAAAAAGAAAAGTTTCAAAGTTAATTTACCTTAAGACATTGCATTTATAATATTTCGATTTTGGATGCATTTTAAAATGTACTAATCAAACATAATTGAATATTTCTCCTTATGTCTTCGAAATAGCTACTTTTATTCACAATAATATTAGAGTATACTAATTATTGATATCCTTTAGTAATTGAGTAAATGTTTTACAATTTTATTTATTTTAATAAGTATATGTATTTTTCTTTCATAAATAAATGTATGCATGGTTAGATAGGCCTCATTTAGATTCATTAATGAACTGATGTTTATGATAGTGTTATTGTATCTAGTTAATATTAATTCTACCTAGCATTTTATTTATGTACTTAACACCATCGATCAACACTTTGTATCATATCTACCTCAACACTTTGTATCCTATCTATCTCAAGATTCTAGCTTCAATGTCACACACCTCAAAATTCACACAAAAAAACAAAAAATGTACATGCATTTAACTAGCAAAACACATACAACTCTTATCAAACAGTTTAACTCATGAGTTAATTAAAGATGATTTTGTAAATTATTTATATCATTTCGATTTCTATGTTAGGTTTCACCAGGTAGGGTAGTGGTGAATTCCATCTGTTGCATTCAACCACACCCTAAGGTGATGTTTTATAGTTTCCCTAATTTGGTTTTTATTATAGTCACTAGGCCTTTACTAGCCCCAAGGGTTGGGAAACTATACCATAGTATTAATCCCACCCTTCAATGTAATAAGGTTTTAACAAAAGGGTTAAGTGGCCATGATCCTTACCATAATCCTAAACACATGTTGTAAAGGACTTGGTCCTAAAGGCATGGAGGTGTAAGGTTTGAACATGTATTTGGATATGGTCTAAACCATGGTTTACAATGTTAATATATACGATACTTCGTTGGTTTATTATGCAATGGTTTTAATGTTATGTGATATGGTTCTTGCCATAGTTTACAAGGTTCAAAGCAATGATTGAAAAATCTATCTTTGATTTGGCTGAGGGTTTAAAAGTATTATAATTTGAGTTGACTTGCCTTAAAAGCGTGTCATGGTTGCGAGTTGACAACGCAACTGGGCCTCTACGTTGGCCTTGAGATATCATCTAGGTTTTCCATTTGTAAGGTGGGTGCATCCATGGAGGTGGGTTACAATTTTTGGCAAGGCAATTTCAAAAAAAATGAAAAATTGTACCTCGATCAAGCTTTTATTAAACCCTCAATCGAGGTATTAACACCTCAATCTAGGGTTTAATAAAATCTTGATCGAGGGTTTGTCGGAACCTCGATTGAGCTTCTGATAAACCCTCGATCGACAGTTTCAGACCTCAATCAAGGGTTAAAAAATAGCTCGACCGAGGGTTAAAACAAACCTCGATCAAGCATTTTTAATATTCTATAAATAGGCAACAAACCCATCATTTAATTCACTTAGTTTGTTGGATAGAAAATGGTCATATATATTCATTTGTCGATATGGGTTGTAAAGTAATTGGGTTATAGATGTGATTGATCACATGTATGAATCCAATCAATCACATCTATAACACCAATTACTTTACGACTAATATCTATTCATAAAATCTAGAGGAAGTGGCAGTAGTAATGTGATTATTTGTTTTTTATACAAGGTATGTGTTATTAACCACAAGTATATCATTCTTCTAGTCGAAATTATGTTTTATTAAATTTTATTATCATATAATTCTATGTTTTAGAGACCTTGATTGAACTGATAGATTGATCTTGACATTGTATTTCCATATGCATTGAATATAAAGTTTCATTTAATGAAGTCTTCCAAAAGATTCTTGGACATCTTGTATTTTGAATCCCCATTTGAATTCATGTCATTGAACATTTTCAATTCTTGTCGAAATGAGAATTAATATCATGTTTAGTTTCCATACTTTTTTTTTTCGGATCTCACAGTCGTCATAACACCTTTTCTTTTATTTTTTTTCTTCCACTCTTAGAATTATGAAACACCAAAACAATTAGTTACATGTTATTGATGTAAATTTTAATGTCATTCAATAATTTACTAGCAAAATGAACTCCAAATGTGTGGCACAATAACAATTTCGAAGAGTAAACAATGGACATTGATATAACCCAAGGAAATGAGGTCATATTTTTTTTTTCATGTTCACATTTTCATTTCTCTAAAGGTACTAAAAATACTTTGCTCCTTCGTATATAATTTTTAATTTAAAAAAACTACAATTATGTGATATGACTCTGAATGTAACACTATTTTTTATCTTAATCGTTTTGTTCTATTTCACCCTGGGCTCGGGGATTTAAATATCTGTCCCAAATATCCATATCACAGGTAGATCATAGTCCTAAGAATCCATGACGAGTGGACACAACTCGCCTAAGTTCAGCTCATCAACTGATTCATTACATGCATCATTATCATAGTATTCTTTTTGCATTGAACCAATGATGAGTTGAACTCAGACGAGTTGTGTCCACTCGACCTGGATTCTCATGACTATGATCTACCTATGGTATAGATCCTCGGGTTAGATATTTAAAGCTGAGATCCCAGGGAAGAATAGAACATGATGGTTAAGATAAAAATTAGTGTAAATTCAAAGTCATATCACATAATTGTACTTTTTTAAAATTAAAAATTATATACGAAGGAGCAAAGTAGTTTTACTATTTAAAACATTTCACTAAATTTCTGTACTACATTGTATACACATTGTATATATTGCTGATAGGAATCAAATGATGTTGAAATTCTTTACCAACCACTGATGACAAACAAGCTAGATGCTGAATTCTAATGAAAACACATCATGATACTACTTGAATATAAGCATTAAAAAAAATTAAATGCATGTAGTTCACAGACTCTAAAATTATTGTTAAAGCTCCAAAATGAATCCCTGGCATCACCATCAAGGTTTCACAACTATTGGTTACGGTTTTGAATTATCATGCTAGGATGCATTGAAGGGTTTATTGTATCTACTTCATGGTCATTTTGCTACAAACAATAGTTTGCCCACTTGGTCACTGCACATAATATTCATAATCAATGTCATATACAGTGTTGTTTAAATCCATGTCTCTTTTCAACATAGAGTTCGATATTTTTTTTAATATCTTTGGTCCAAAAAAAAATTAAAATTCATTAAATTTAGTTATAAGGAGGGTCACAAGGTCCCATATATGGGGTGCAACATATTATTATCACTACGAAAAAACCTTTTTTCTTATGAGTTGAGCGAGTTGACATGTCAAGTTTATTTCATGAGTCTTATCCATTTGCTATATTCTTAATGTACTCATGTCTAGATGAAATAGATTGGTAATAGGTTATAATTGTCAACTATGTTTATGTACACATTGATCTATACAATGAGAGAATTCTAATTATATGTTCTAGGTGAACTATGGAAAGAGTTTTCTTGCTCCCTAAACTTTGACGCCTCTTTAATAGTTTTAAAAAACTAAATCTTAAAAACAAAGGGCAGCTTCCCTTACTGCTAGTATATTTCACTATGGTTATAAGTATTATATTATTGCTCCTTCAATTCTTCTTCTTATGCATTTATATTCTTGTCATTTATTCGGATATGAAAAATTAAAAAAATTAAATTCTTTATATTTATTACAATGTTGGGAATAA
>LPNX011142215.1:17125-48247 GCA_001517045.1 Pseudotsuga menziesii | reverse complement strand
GAATATAGGTTTTCGAGTCCTTCTGATTCCATAAAAATATAGTAGAGGAACTGAATCGATAAAGTATTCAGAGAAGCGTGGGCTGAGCTAATAGTAGTGCGTTAAGATTCAAATTGCATATTTCATGGTCTCTGATTATGTCCTGTCTTGTGTGAGATGCAACTCCAGTATTTTTTAAAGCAGTGAATGGAATGTTTTGCTCTACGAATTGAGCTTTATAGACAAACGAATTATCTGTGCACTTCAACTCTGTGAACGAATTTACATAGAGTTGCTCTAAAACTAAACTATGGTATATAATATACTTAATTGTGTTTATGGAATCACAAATCTATTTGCAAGCGAGACACTCCATAAACCTAGAAACCACTAGGTATGGCACATAAAGGCTAAGAGATCCCATAAATAAAAGGAACCCATGCAGCTAAACCATTTTGAGGGAGTTACAAGTCTTGTAGAAATATAAATCAATATGGCAAATTGTTTATTTATTTATTTTTGTAGAAATCGAAACCAATATGATGCCAACAAATTAGATTGCTGGAATATATAAATATATATATTTTTGGAGAAATTGAAATATTTTATTGAATAATTTTTGAAAGTTAATTAAAGCTTTTTTATTTGTATTCAAATACATTCTTTATATATATATTTTTGGAGAAATTGAAATATTTTATTGAAATAATTTTTGAAAGTTAATTAAAGCTCTTTTTATTTGTATTCAAATATATTCTTTATATGTAATCAAAACCATAAATATCCATTGTATTGGAATTATTTTAATCTTTATAAGTATATATATTTTGTTGGAATTATTTTAATCCTTATAAGTATATATATTTTGTTGCTATTTACAATTAAGTAATGTTTGAGAAACAAAGACCATTCAAATAGTTATTTTTTTAATATTGATGCATAACATAATTGAATTGCATGGTTGATCAAATTTTTTTATTTATTTATGAAAGTTGGTTTATTATGAAATATATTTATTTAACAATATTAATTTATTAAATTTAAATTTGGTTGGTGGAATTATCATATGTAATATTTCAAAGTATTTATAGATTAATTAATATATTAGGCATATTTATGTTAATAAACATTATTAATGTGTTAAATATGTTTTAAAACATTGGATTTATTAGTGAGGAATGAGGGTATGGTTCAATTTTTATAAGGGCTTAGCTGAAAGGCATGTGTTCACTTTGAGATAGTGGTAGAATGTGTGGTTGTAGCTAGAGAGATTATATTAAATGATCGTGTGACCCATGCACAAATAAGTTGTTCAAAATTCATCGTCTTGTCCTTTAATTTTTTCACTCGAGGGGGGTTCTAGGGTCACATAGAAAATTAATGGCCAAGAAACCTACCTTGTGCCTAATGAATAATGTTAATGGTGTTCCACCATGGTGTGTTTGATGATGATTTCAATGTTGGGTATGATTCATGAGGGCCTTCCTTCACTTCTGATTTCACAGGATGGTTGATAGTTTGGGTTCATAGTGTTGCAAAGATTGTTTCGTCCATACAATGAGCGCATAATTCTAATCGGGATGAGGTGAAAGGTGATAATGTTTCATCTCTATTGGATTTAAGAGAAGGCAAAGAGAGAAAAAATGGTACCAGCATGATAAGACAAGAGAAATGACAATGATGGCTTGCAGCAAGAAGTGAAAGGAGAGAAAAGTTGCAATGAGAACAATGGCTATCAACACTATGTGTTAATTCAGCCAGAGATCGATGACTCGGATTGATTTTATTCTTAATTCACTTCACTATAAATGAAACAATAAATATCGATGGCTCATGAATGAGTGCAACATGAGCAAGAGATTGGGCAAGTGAGAGACGCATTGTGAGACTTAGAGTAATGGATTCTTGATGTTGGATCCTCCTAAACATGAAAGACAAAATATATACCGAGACTCTGTGGATGTACTTGAAAATGAAAACCCTATTTTCTAGGTAACTATTGGATCACAAGGAAGAGAGTAAGTAGATATTATTGCAAATGGATTCGCTCTAGGATTAGGTTAGGATACCTAATGCTCAAATCAACCTCATTCTTTGAGCCACTAGCATGCTCAAATTTGCTAAGAAACAGTTGCTCCTAAGCACATTCCTTTGACCTCTACCCAATAGGGTCCTTATGTTGATTTTTTTATGAAAGTAGTTTTAGCTATTTTAGCTCCTCGAGGCCCATTATAGGTTTTAGCACTACGTCTTTAGTCCTTATACTTTATTCTACTACTCTTTTGGTTTCAATGTAATCATGCATAACACTCATCTTATGACTCACAACTCTTCGATGCTTTACTATTGTCTTTTTTTTGCTTTTCTTACAAGGATATAAAAGCTAATAAGATGGCTATAGCCCCCACATAAAGCTATCGCCAATATACAAGATAAAAGTTGGCTATAACCCCGCATAAAGCTATTGCATTCTCATTCATTCAATTGATTTGAGAATAAATGTACCTAGCATGGTGAGTACAAATGACTATAAAACTTGAATTCAATTTGATACCCAACAAAGGAACCTTTCATGAATTCAATAATATTTTCCGTCAAGATAATTACTTTAATATTTTCAACAATCACTATTTGTGTGTAGAGTATATGTTACTCTCTTATCCTTGTTTTGCAGAGTATATGTTACTCTCTTGTCCTTGTTTTGCAGCACTAAATATTTGCAAACAGTTCCTTTTTCGTTTGACTGAATTCCTATTCATGCAACTTTAATTGAGTTCCTACAACAAAGACAAAGTTTATTTTATGAATCAATTGAAGTGTTTCATTTATGAGTATTTTTTAAATTAACTCGTCACCTTTTACATTTCCTATTGAGATAACTTTGAACGAATTCTTAGAAAAAAAAATTTAATGAATTAATTTGGGTATTTTTAATTTAAGTCATAATCTTAAATTAACTTAAAACTCATTTCTTTTAAAAAATTGAGGAAAAAAAAAAACTTAACCAAAGGAAAAACAATAAGTGAAATGTGACAAACATTAAAAACAATAAGTGAAATGTGACCACCATTAAAGAATGTTTGACAATATATCATGTATGTTTGATCATTTCTTTCTCGCCAACTATTTCATTAGTTTTTTTGGTAAGTAGAATGTGTCTTTAAAGTGTTTCATTCCTACTAATTAATTCATTGGTTTTTTTTTAGCCCCGTGGGCACATTTTTATTGGTATGAGTGTAAGTAGAAGAATCAAATTGATTATGTGCATTTATTATTAATGTTATTTAAGATTTTGGAATTTGTATTGTATACAAAATGGTTAAAGAAAATGCAAAGATGCATAATGAATCAGAAATAACAAACGAGGAACCCTTATTAGCAAAATTTACTTCTTGATATGGTCAGCTGCATTGATCCACGGTTGACGTTGTTGAATGAATAATAGTCGAGTGTTCAACTGATTGGCGTTTTAAGGTGGCTTTCTAAACCCTATTCTAGCGATGTACATTTTCATTATCCATTGATTTTTGTAGTATTCCATAGCAATTTATAATAATAGCGTTCAAATTATGATATTGTCTTGTCTTGATGAGAATGTTGTGCCTCATAAGTAAAGCAAATTTAACAATGGAAAACATGTGATGGGCAATAGATTTCATTTTGGAATGAATATACCTTTTTCACTATAAACTAAATTTGATTTTCAATAGGTGCAAGTATTTTTATGTTAGTTTTAAATATAAAAGCTTTTACTAAATACAAAAAATTAAAGGACATTAGTAGAAAAACAAAAATGTATGACTAAAAATATTCCTAAAAATTGCATATAAATGACTAATATTGGTCACCTGATTATTAGTAACTTATTGCCAATCACTTATAATGCAACTAAATATATGAGTAAAAAAATATAGTCATTTATTGGTTGTTCTTGTTAGTCAACTTGATAATATATCTAGTAGTTTTATTTGTCATTGATTGTTGTTATTTGATCATTTATTTAGTAATTAACTAGTCAACTTGATAGTATATTTGGTGGTTTTCTTTGTCATTGATTGTTGTTATCTAATCATTTATTTAGTAATTGTAATCATTTTTTTCCATCAACAAGTATTATATTTAGTCATTTTAATCATTAATTTCCATTAACTGGTAGTATATTTATTCATTTTAATCATTAATTGTCCATGTAGTAGTTTTTATTCACTAAATTATGGAGATAGGGAAAAGAAGAATCAAACCACCAACCTATTGCTTGTAACATTGTTGCTCTTCCACTGAACTATCACCCTTAAATATAATATATTATATAATTATACATCAGTGATATAAGACATTAACATCATGCATTTTCCAAATATTACAATGGAAAACAAAAAAAAACTAGCAAAACTCTTTTCCAATAACAAAAGTTCATCAACAAAGAAAATGCAAACAAAAAAGGTAGTGTAACCTATTATTTTCCTTTTTATTGTCTCTCGAAAATCACTTTGGTAGGAGTGAAGAAAGGTAATAGAAAGTCAAAAGGGGCCTAGAAAAACAAATTGGTAAACCAATCTCCTCTTTCTAATACTAATGCATAATGGCTTGGTTGAGAAAGGTTTGAATCGATAGTACTCAATAAATGGTGATCTTATAAATTATTTATACAAATTCTTTCACAATCTCTACCTCCTTCTTTTCAATTCATATGTTTATAGTCAATTATAAATCATAGTTGATTTCATCATATCAATTTCTATGTTACACACTTTATTGAATTCATGACTCACTTATATGAATCATTATGCATCCCTTATTTAAATATTGTACATTGATCGCCTTGCCCCCATTATAATTACTAATGAATATTAAAGTTTCTAAGTATACTAACTTCAAATATCTTTCTTTTGTGTTGATACTATTAACAAATCTAAACTTGACTTAAATGTACTATTGCAATTTAGCTTAACATTACCCACCATTGTGAATTTGGGTGTCATTGTAGGCTGGAAGAATGGGAATGATGAGGAGAGATGAAGACAATGGACTTTGGGTCCTATATTATGGCCCGAGAATAGTATGGATAGGATTGAATTGAAGACATCGTCGATCAACAACAAGAAAATTGAGCCCTTTGTTTGTGCACATAGAGGTCCAAGAAGTGAGGAAGGTGGTGTCTTTGAAGATTATTGTAGGTGGGCAGGTTGTGAGAAGCAATCAATGGCTTTCGACGGAGGGGCAGTCTAACTCTTGGCCTCCAGACATGGGTGATCTGAACATTGGGGAAATTCCTCTCAATATGACATCTCACAAATTTTCTGGCCTTCTAGGGCAAGAACAAAAACCTAGACAGTTCCTACCAAGAGTTGTAGCAATACCATCCATGATAGTTAGATTATCTACTCTTATGGATCAGATCCAATATATGTCGTATCATGCTTTAATTGGAAAATTCATTGGGTTGCAACCTTCTGAGAAAGCTTTGATTTGGTGGGTTAATCCGTCTTGGAAATCGAAAGGTCATTTCAATCTTCATTTGGGATCTAAAGGTTTTTTTACAGTATCTTTCATTAGCTTAGAGGATAGGAACAAGATCATAGATGGTGGTCTGTATTTCTACTACTCAGCAGGTCTCCTTTTACGACCATGGAAGGAAAAATTTTGCCCAAAAGAGGAGGACATGGGGATTGTACCAGTATGGATCTGATTGTATTCTCTCCCGCAATAATATTGGGATACGAAAATCTTGGAAGAATTGGGGAATTGTTTAGGCACTTTTATTAAAATCTCTAAACAAACTAAGTCCCAACCCTACACTGCTTATGCTCGTATCTGCATTTATATGGATTTTTCTCAGGCTTTTCTGGAAGCTATTAAGATGATCTGGGAGGATGAAGAATGGGTTCAAAACCTCGACTATGAACAAGTTCCTTTTTGTTGTTGTAAATGCCATGAATATGGTCATTTATTTCGGGACTTCCCTCTGAATCATCCCAAAAAGAAGACTGGTAAAGAAAGTGACCCATTGGATTCAGGCTTTATCAAAGTGGCATCTCGCAAAAGAGTTAATAAAAAACAAGATCAATAGGAAAGTTCCAAGAAAATGAAGAACTCTAATTCCTTTGAGCTTTTGGGCAACTAAGAGGAAGATTCACTAGTGCAACGCATACAAAAGGGTAGTCCTTCTAGTTCATTTTCTAGAGGGCTAAATATAAATCGTTCCTTAGTTCTAAATCAAAAGAGTCTCCTTGTTACAGAAAGTACTGTTGATAACTCTAGAAAAGATATTGTGGACATGGATATTTTCTAGCACGAAGAAGCATTGGTTGAAACTGAATATATGGATATCAGGGAGCTGGATCTTGATGGCATTGAAAGATCCTGTTCGGATAAAGATAGTGGCTATGTTCCCCAAGAACATGTTAGTCTTCTCAAACAATCCATTCTGAAATCTAAAACATCAAATTCTCTAAGTATTAGCTCAGGATATTTTAAAGAAACCAAAAGAATAACAGAAGAGAGTGGTCGAAAACCAGGCCGTAAATCCAATAAAAAAAGGGTGGCAGATGTTGGGATAAGGTTGGTTGAATCGGGTCAATACCTGACTATCAAAGCCACCCTTGGATTGTAGAAAATCCCATAATGAAACTCCTATCTTGGATTATTCGAGGCATCAATAGCCTACGAAAAATGAAAATTTTGCGTCAAAAGATCAAGAAGGCTAATGCGATAATTATCTTTTTACAAGAAACCAAATGCTTGGCGAATTATATTTAGGATCATAGGGGTAAAATATGGGCAAAGTGTGAAAGTATGGGTATTGATTCAAGAGGGTTCTCTGGAGGTTTATGTATTTTATGGGATCCGGATCGGATGTCTCTTTCATATTTTCAAGGCACCCATCACTCTCTTTCATCTATCATTAGAGGAATTTTGAGGCCTAAAATGGGCCTCCTAAGGAAAATAATAAAATAATAGTTAAAATAATCAAATAATATTTATTAATTTCGGAGGGAAAAAGAAAAAAACTACTTTTTGTGTTTGTATTTTCGACATATCTCCCTGTGTTTTTACTCAAATTTCGATTGAGAGAGCTCATTATATGCGAAATTTGATTTCGCATCCAACGAAGTCCCACACTGCATACTTTGATGGACCCTGCTACCCCAAAAACAAGAAATACCTGAAAAATGTGATGATGACATCATCATCACATTTTTTCAGGTATTTCTTGTTTTTGGGGTAGTGGGGTCTGTCAAAAGTATGCAGTGTGGGTACTCATTGGATGTGGAATCAAACTCTATATCCAACGAGCTCTCCCAATCGAAATTTGAGTAAAAACACACGGAGATATGTCAAAAATACGAACAAAAAAATAGTTTTTTTTATGACAAATATGTCATTTCAACCATTATGGTTGACTCATTTGATTGGAATTCTATTGGTTCTTGAGTTCCAACTCACAAGAACTTATTCTTGGCACGTTTTCTTATAAGGCCCGTTTTAGACCCCAAATTTTCTCTAATGCTTCAAGATGGTTGGTTTTCCCATTTCTGGTTTTATTACAAATGTTTGTGACCTCAAAAAGCTAGGGACAAATGCAATTTTCTTGAGTCCCTGATTAACCTAAGAGCTGGTCAGCATTTGATTCGCCTGGTGCTTTGAGGATATTTTAATCTTATTACTTCCTTGGAGGAAAAAAAAGGCTGGCGTCGCTGCTTAAAAGAGCAATGTAACCTTTTTAAAGATATCATTGATGATTTGGTCTTGGTAGGTATTACTCTAGGTGAGGGATGGTTAACCTGGAATAACAAATGAACAGGAAACTGGCATATTGCTTCCAAACTTGACCAGTTCTTAGTCTCGAAATCTTTCATTGACCTGGGTAGTGAGATTCATTGTGCTACTCTCTCAGGAAGGGGATCAGATCACTGGTCGATTGAACTAAGGTGGAGTAGCTTAGGGTCCCAATTTAAGAAATCATTTCACTTTGAACAATTCTAGCTGGCTAATCCAAATTTTGAGGGAAAGATCAAATCATGGTGGGATGAAATACGCCTAGACCAGATTCCTAATATGTTTTATTTTCAGCATAATTTGAAGGCTCTGAAGTCAAAGATCAAAAAATGGAATAAGGAGGAATTCGGGAACATTTTTTATCAAAAAAAGCTTCTGGAATTTTGTCTCCATGAGCTTCAAACCAAAGGGATTAATGAAGGCTATTCTTAGGCGCTAATAGAGGAAGAGAAGATGGTGAAATCCCAACTCGAGGAATGGGAAAAACAGGAGGAACTTCTGTGGTGGAAAAAGTCCTGGATTAAATGGTTGACGTAGGGAGATAAGAATACCAAATTCTTTCACCACTCTATCATCCATAATAGATTGCATAACAAAATATATTCGATTAAAAATGCTGCAGGATAAAAAGTTGAGGCTCGGGAAGAACTTTAGGACATACTTAACACCCACTTTTTCGATATTTTGACTAATCCAAGACGAGATTGTTTGGCGGAAATGGAGCTTATCACTAGCAAAATTCCTACCCTCGTCTCGAAGGAACAAAACCATCTCTTAATGAAAACTATTTCTCATCAAGAGGTTCAGGATGTTTTTTTTCAGATGGAGGGCACATCTCCTGGTCCTGACGGTTTTACTGTAAACTTTTTCCATCATTTATGGGAGATAGTGAAGTTGGATGTTTGGCAGATAGTGGAGCAATCGATGGTTTCTAGTTGCATTCTTCCTGCTTTGAATACTACCTTCCTAACCTTGATTCCTAAATGTGAGGGATCTGACTCTCCTTACAAATTCAGATTGATCAGTCTCTGTAATGTTATATACAAAATCATTATCAAAGTTATTGCTAATCGTCTCAAACCGATTTTATCTTCTTTGATTTGTTCTGAACAATTAGGGTTTGTAGAAGGGAGGCAGATATCGAACGGGATTATTTTGGAGCATGAAATATTACACTCCATTAAAAGAAGGAAATTATCAAGGATGTTGGTGAAACTTGATATTGCTAAAGCCTATGATAAACTCAACTGGAAATTCATAAGGAAAATGCTGGAAGCATTCGGATTTGATCGAAATTGGGTCAACTGGTCTCTTCGACCTTTTTATTTTATTTTAATCAATGGTGTTCCCTCGGGGATCATAAAACCTACCCATGGCAATGTCAAGGAGATCCTTTGTCACCTTTTCTCTTTATTCTTATGGCCGAAGGTTTAGGAAGATCTATCTCGGCTCTGCAAGAAGACAATTCGATCAGAGGCCTTTGGGGCACTGTCGAAGGGGCCCGACACTCTCATCATCAGTTTATTGATGATACAATGTTATTGGGTTATCTGTCGGTACAGGAGGAAACAAGTTTTAAAACTTGTCTAGATCAAGTTTTCCAAGCCTCAGGTTTAGAGGTAAATGCTTAGAAGTCTCAGGTACTTTTCTTCAATACTTCTAGAATTACCCGTCATAACATTATCTGTATTTTAGGTTTTTCAGAAGGTACTCTTCCTTCTAAATTCCTGGGCACTCCTCTGATTAATGCTACTGCAAAAAAGGAATCTTGGTCTGAATTACTGGATAATATTAAGAAACGTTTGGGTAATTGGACTCTAAGACCCTTGAATTTACCGGGAGGCCTGGTTTTAGTTAAGTCCATCCTCCAATCTATGCCAACGTTTCATTTTTCTACAATGATGGCCCCTAAGTTTGTTCTCCAGGAATTACGTAATATCCAAAGGAAATTCCTATGGAGTGGCCCTCAGGACTCTCATAAATGGGCTCTAGTTAAATGGGATATCGTTTGCAAACCTAAATTGTAGGGAGGATTGGTGCTTCAAGATACGAAAATTGCAGGTGCTAAACTTTGGTGGCGATGGCTAACCCATTCCTAGGAGCCATGGATTAAACTGTGGCTTGACAAGTATGCTTTCAACTGGGACACTCATGATCTTATTTTATGAAGTATTCTCTTTACAAATTCATTGATCAACTTTAATTCCATATGTTTGCAATACAAATCTAGGTGAGTTCAATATTTAAATTCTAATTACGAAGAGCTTACAAACAATCATAGACAATATTTTTACATCCTAACTCAAAATATTAGTCCTTAATAATTACTTGCTTTGATGTCACATGTAGATAAATAAAGTCTTCTCTCTCTAAAATGTATGATAAATTTGATGCAATGATCTCATGTAGATAAATCAAGTCTTCTCAGTCTAAAATGTACGACAAACATGAACCAATTAATTAGTAGAACCCGCTAGAAGGAAAAGTGTAATAGATACAAAAAGATAAGAAACATAAGTCCTATGTTTTTTTCATAGAACTAATACAATTGAATTGAGCCTATATGTAACTAGGTGATCTCTTGGAGACAAGTACTTAAATATGAGTGGGGTGGATAGTAAAGTTAGAATGACATCATTATTTAATTGCAAACATTATGCAAAATCTTAAGTTATTCTAGTTCGAGGTTGCAACATCTTCCATGCAAATTCAATAGATTCATTTGAGTTACGAAGTGCTAGGAAAAAATGGTTTTAGACTTTAATTTTAACACCTTTGTAATACACCAAATTTAAATAAATTATTATTGTTCATTTTGAATAGTTATCTTTAAATATTTTTTACAAGAAGTAAAAAATAAATGTAATGGATTATTCTTTTATTAATTAAAACACTAGAGGGAATCAGAACTGAAAAAGTTATTCAAATAGTGTTTGTTGACCCATAAGAGGAAAAGACAAGTGGTTGAAGCTGCTGGGTGAGAACTCGGGATGTAGAAGGCATTTTCCCCAAATTCAGGTCACAACTCCTTGTGGAGTGGTAAAGAGAAGGAGGCTCATAACTGACCATGTCCTAGGAAAAATACTATATAATAGTATGTCATTTAGCAAGCAGGAGGCTAGCAGTGGACGGGGAACTGATCTTTCAATGCAAGAGATGGCACATTAAGTGGAATTTTCTCTTGTGGTTCAACAAACAAGCTTGGGGGTTCTAGAGAAAGTGAGACTTGGCTGAGGCTAGGAGTTGGTTGGGAGGAACGTCTATTTCATTTCCATTTTCCCAACAGTCATGCCATGTTCCCTATTCTACTTCTTATCTATCTAAAACTAGTTACAGTAGAATCTCAAGTTAACTATGAATCATATTTATTCTTTTTACAGTAATACTTCTATGCATCTGTCTCAAATATTGATCCTATTATGCATCTGATTCGATATATTTCCTACCATGTATATGATGTAAATATTCTTTCCTATTTGTTTCAATCGTGCGAGTAAACTAATTTTATTCATTAATTGTAGATCCGCAAACCTAAGGTTTCTCAATGAACCTATGTTTGGGCATCCATACCTGAATTGGATAATTCATACAATGTGTAATGTTATCACAACTAGTAAGTTGAACGAAAGTCTACCTTAGAGCTAGTTAAAAGTTCTAGATTAATCTTGCTTGTATTTTTTACATCACAATTTATTTAGAATATATTAAACCAAAAGTAGAATTGTACTATAATAAGTTAATTAGTTCACATTCCATCTTATCGATGGAACTCTCTCTAGTCCACACAGCGAAATTCATACATAACTTGCTTTACCAAACCAGATCAAATATAACACAACATAATATCCATTCACATAATGTATATTTTTAAAAGAACTCACATCATTGCTGGCAGTCGAGCCTTGCTCAAAAGAAATTAAATGTTATCTCCTATATAGCAAATCGCAGACCCTATGAGTCACTTATTAATTCAACAAAACAAAGTAATGATAGGGCTGTAATACCATAACATGGCCACCACTATCTACACAAAGGCAAAGCGTTAGTATAACATTTAAACACATCCATCGTATTCACCAACCAATTACAACATTATAACATTAAAAAAATATTTTATTTCATGGCCGTAACACCATCGATGATGGCAACCCTTGTTTTTAATTAAAAAGTATACAAATAAATATAAAACAAAAACGATTATGGGAATAACACTGCCAAAGGCTGGGAATCTTCTTTTATAAACAAAAATGTATATTAAGAAGTGGTTTTAATACCATCCTTGATGAATTCTACACTATTTGAAATAATAGCGTTTAAACAATAATGCAAATAAGACCATTCAAATGGCATCCAAACCCTGCCAAATTTATATTTAAAAACATTAAAGAACTTCGAATTTACCATGTCGTAGTAATGACTGCAAAGCTGGTGCAGGGGAAACCCAACAAGGGTTAAATACAACACACATGAAATAAAAAATCAAGGACTTACCTTAACAAACATTGGTGGCTCATTAGAGGAAATTTCAACTCAAAATGGGCCTCCTAAAAAAATTAATAAAATAATAGTTAAAATAATAAAATAATATTTATTAATTTTGGAGGAAGAAAAGAAAAAAACTATTTTTTTGTTTGTATTTTTGACATATCTCCCCATGTTTTTACTCAAATTTCGATCGGGAGAGCTCGTTGGATGCAGAAAGAGATGGTGCTTTGATCGGATTTTGTCCTTGTGGTTCAACAAATGGACTCAGGGGTTTTGGAGTAGGCAAGGCTTGGTTGCTCTAGGAATTGGTTGGGAGGAACGACATCTTTAGTTCTATTTTTCCGATAGTGGTGTCAGGTTCCCTACTCAGTTTCTTATTTGTTTAGCACTGATAATTATAGTATGAGCATAAATTTGAATTCTAAATGCATTTTAAATTGGGAATTATAGTATGCATCTATTCTTAATCTTTTTATGTCTTTTCAATTATATTTTCTTAGTATAAACTATTAGTTGTTAAATTAATCATGTACAGAATGAGGACAAATCGCATAACTTAACTATATTCTAAATGCATTTAGAAAGATTTACCATTGTTTATAAATATGTGTATATATTATCGAAAGAAGTAGATATATTTAAATGTAAGATAATCGCATATCCCTAGGAGTCGAAGGCATCGACACAAAGTTTATCTATGTTCCAAGATTTTAAATGCTTATATCTTTTTTTCAACTTAATCTTTGTTCTGAGCGTTCATAATCATCTAAGCCATATCTAAATATCTTAACCAATAAAAGAAACTAAAGAAGAAATCACAAGCAAGCCAACAACTTATTCACAAACCCATAAAATCCATAAAAAATACTTTATTATATTATTATTTGTTGTAACATGTAAAGTTGGTCACATCATCTTATAATTTTTGCCACATCTATTTATGCATGTAAGTTTAAGTTGAATTGGTTCTACACTTGTTTGACAGGTTAAGCCCCTTGTGGCATTTCCTTCAAGTCACGATGACCTTATCGCAGTATTGCCAAGGTAATGTTTTTAGTTCTTTAGGTTTATTTTTAATGTTTTGGGTGTTAGGATCTAACCCTAAAACTAAGGTTTAGTCCTAACTAACCTTAAAGGTTTACCCTTCATTATTAAACCTACCCTCTTAAAACAAGTTGACAAGGGGGTTTGATATGTGTAACATAATGATTTTCTTAAGGGTTAAATATCTTGGAAAGATTGTCTCAACACATGCCTTAGTTTCACGGGGGCTTCACTTGTTGACCAATATCCTATAACGTTAGTTCATATTGTGGGTTTTAAAATTATTAAAAATTGAACCAATATATTGCAGGTATTGGGGGGATGATGGGTTTAAGGTGGGGGTGGGTAGGGTGGTTTATAAGGATTGAGGTATAAAAAGGGGTGGGGAGGAGGTTTTAAGTATTGGTAGGGGGTTTCAACAAAAAGAGTGTGGGTCAATATCTCTGGAAATTAAGGGTATTTTTTAATATCCCACGATCACACGTGCTATGTGAGATGTTCTAAGTCAAGTCCTCGTGCTTGGTTTAAAGTTGGATTATAACTTTAAACTACGGTGATTCCAAATACCATAGTTTGTGACCCTAGCCACAACCTTACATATCGTGGGGTGCTACGTTATAAAGTTTGGCATGCAACAACTAAGGGGAGGTACAAGGGAAAATATCATTGCATACAATTTAAAGATTTGAAATAAAGTCTTAACCTTGGTCCTAGCCGCGGGTTGACAATGCAGACATGCGCATTCAATGCCAAGTTTTGATCGCATGCATTGTGGCACAAGAGAGATCTCAGCCCTCCACTTCTCGTGATCTCATGCAAGGGTTTCACAAAGGGTTTTATCATGTCTTTATAATGTTTAGAGGCTTTGGTTGCATTCATTTGGTCTGTAAGTTTTCCTATGAAAGGAACTCAACCACTCCATGGCTGCATAGCACCAATATTAATCATTTCCTTTGTATGGTCTGTTAATGAAGGTTTTTCTTGTATTTGATTTTTACTTGAAGATTTTTATCAATTTGTTTAATGCTGAAGTGGATACTATTATGACCTTGGTTTTTCTGGTTTATCGAGGATTATGAAAGGAAGACAATCCTTCTTCAAACTTTAGCAAACACTTTGCAACTTGCATATCTTAACAAGGTAAGGGAAGACAAACTCCTCCAATGTCAATTCTACAAATTCGATTTTTAAATGCTTAAAGTAAATAAACATAATCTAACTCATGGTTTTTCGATCGTTGTGTAGGAAAAGGAGAAACAAGGGGAGAACAAGAGGAGTCGACCCCTGGCCCTCTCTGCATTCATCCAATGTAAGTTTAACCTCATCCTATGAGTCTTAATATTTGTTTAATTTGTCTAAATGAAAGTGGCTTTTATAACTCTGAAATCTTACTGTGCAGGTTTCTTAAGAAGCTTCTAGCAAATCTAGCTTAATTCTCCAATCCCATACTTCCTTTGGCAAAGAAAGGGTGTACACCACCATAATTTTCCTTATTCATTAAACTTGTAGCCACTTACATTGCATAGTTTTTTTTTTCTTCTGACAAATATGTAAAATGTGAAATTGTAGGTCTCCAGGCCTGTCTTAGCAAGAGCGACGACAACAGTCACATCCTCTCATGCCTCCTTGTTTGTACAAAGGCCGAGGGTTTTCATCTAACTGTAATATCCCGATTGTGACCCCATTTGCATTAAAATTTTATATGATGTAAATAGCATTATTAAATCATGGTATGGAGGTCAATGAAAAATCCCCAGTATGGATTTAGCGTTTTATGTTTCAACAATTAAGATCGATGCCAATGGTTTTAGTGCTATCGAGGCACATTATATTTTGGACATTACGTAAATATGCAATTAATAAAAATACCCACAACTAGCTATGTCAATGCAACATTAAAAGAGACGATGGCATGATTTCACAAGGAATAGGTGGGGGGGGAGATATTCAAACCCTTGAGCCAATAGTGTTGAGGAAAATGTCAAAGGGAAAACCCATAAAGTTGTCGAATACCCATTTTGTCTTTTGTACCCAGTCATTTAGAAATTGGTTGAGGTAGTTAATGCCTTGGGATGGGAAGAGTATGGTAGTCAAATTCGTATTGGGGAAGCCACCCATTTTTGAGAAAAATAATTTTGACTTATGGCGAAAGTAAATACTTGGAAATGGATGCCAAAGCCAATAGTCACCCATAGGTTTTTCTCTCTGATGTAGTTGGAGTTCTTGTGCGTTTCTCCTTCACGTTTTTAGTTGTTTTCCTCCTTTTCCATGACCAAAAAATCTGTTTTTGGGTTGCCGAGTGAATGACCAACAGAGATTCACAATTTCAGGGTTTATAGCAGTCGTTTTTGCTCATGCAATGCCCAGAATCGTTACTGAATTTGAATTTCTCACTCAAGGTATTGATTTCCCCATTTACCAATCTGTTTTTTGTTGTAAAACATTTTTACTCCATACCCAAAAATCTGTTTTTGGTAATGTTTAGTTGATGGGAAGATAGATCCATGAATTGGGTTTTTGGGGAGGTCATTTTTGCTCCTGTGAATCCCACAAAATTTTATGAAATCATATTTTCTCACCCAGGGTTGTTTTCTCTTTTACCAATTTCGTTTTTGGTCCTATGACGTTTTTCTACAAACCCAGAACTTGTATTTGGATGTGAAGTGAATCCTTGTGTTGGCTTGGCTAAGTAAGTCCAAGAAACCCATATGTTATATGGTTTGACTGTGTTTGGATGTGATTGTTGGCTTGGCTGAGTAATTCCCAGGAACCATATGTTATTGGCTTGTTGGCTTAACAGTCTGAGAAACCCATCTGTTAATTCATTTGACTTTGTTTTAGATGTGAAGGTTGACTTGGCTGAGTAAGTCCAAGGAACCCATCTATTAATTGAATGATTGTGTTTTGATGTGAAGGTAGGATTGGCTGAGTAAGTCCAAGGAGCCCATATGTTATTGGCTTGTTTCCTTACTATCCTGTGAAACCTAATTGTTATTAGTCTTGCTGTGTGTAAGTCTATTGTTCCCTAGTTCCTTGTGGAAATCATGACCAGCTCAGGGGTGGAAGTGGTGCTGAGAGATTGATGAGAACATTGGCCTATGGTTGGGTGGAACTTTATAGCGACATAGCTTGTTGCAGGACACCCCCTTTTAAAGATGAGTATTTCTTGTGTATTTAATTTATGCAACTGTATTTGTTTAATGAACATTACAAACATGTTAATGTGTGAATGAGTTTTGCTTCTGCTGTATTTTAATGAATTATACATCTGCATATGTATTTAATATTCAATAACTTTTATGTAATGTTCATGGGGCTAGATTGTTTGTTTGACAATACTGACAGTGTGCAATCACGTCCTTTCTCGGTGGTTAGAGGGGAGGGTACATGACACTAACGCCATTTTGAAATAGAAAAATGAATTTTTGAAACCTTGGTCATTAATATTGTACTAACAACACTTAGTTTGGTGCATGTAACTCTTAGCGCGATGGATTCGAGAACACAACTTGGATCCTCCAACAGTCACCTGGTAAGGCTCTAGTAGATTAAGGGTTGCAATGGTTTCCAATTGGTTCGTGGTCCAAAAGTTGACAAGGCTTTCATAGCCACTACGAAGATAAGTTTTAATTGTATTTTTTAAAACCCTTATGGGTATGTACTAGTTTATAATACGTCTTTGCAACCTCTCATGTTTCAATTTATTTAATTTTCCATCCTATTTAGATGTACATTTTGTCTTTTATTCTATACTATGGATGTCAATAGATTGGCTTACCTGCCAGGAAAATGTTCACAATTGGAAAACATTGTTGTTTGAGATTATTCTAATGAACCTCATTGCTTAATAAATATTGTTATTCCTTTTTAGATGATATGTTTCAATTGTGAGCTAAATTATTTTGACAAAACGATATATTCTTGGGTATGTATCCCAGTGAATAGAGACTGTGCATTTGTATTAAGTTTATTTGACTCATAATATATTTACTCTGCATCTTAACTAGATGTGATTATTTTAGAGTTTGTTATACGGATCTATGAGCTAGACATGTATTGATTTACATATAAAACATTATGTTGAAACAATTAGATTTGGTCCTAAACGAGTATGAATACCCAACTAAGAGAGGTTGGATATATGATTAATGTTGATTTAACATAGATATAGAGGTTCATGATCTAGTTTATTAATAAATGAAGAAGCCTTTTAGCTCTACTATGTATATCTATGAATACTTTATTTCACTGTCTACAATCTTTTCATTTAGTGTTTGTATTCTTTGACTTCTCATGGGGGTTATTCGATTTGTGGGTTTATTATGTGATTCCTTTAGTAAATTCTTTGGCCAGCTACGATAATAAGATATGGCCATAGCTAGTTTGTACTCTCGAAACAGAGATTTAATCAGAAGAACTTATAAATGAATAAAAACCTGGAACATAGATAAACTTTGTGTGAATAACCTCATCTCTTAGGGGTATACGATTAGTTTAAAATGACTCAGATCTATATAGATTTTAAATATATTAAAAGAAAATATGTAGACATAATTTAAATTATTAATAATATCTATGGTCTTGGGAATTGCTCTTGTTGGCCGAGTACTAGCTTAGTTTCTTGTGATATTCACATTCCAATATTTTAGTTGTACTAACATTAGATCCACTCTAATCCGAGTGTGGAAACCCAAACAAAGACTAGTTGAAAAATACCTATAATATTTATAAAATGACTTTTAAACTTGAGATAATAAGATTTGTGATTCGTTTATATTCCGTAAATGCATAATAGTTTATACTAGTACATAACATGGAAAATAGGAAAATGGCTAGGAACATATGCATAGTATAATTCTCAATTAAAAATGTATTTATGATTCAAATATATACTTAGTATATAGATTATGAACACTAAAAAAAAAAAAAAATCGAGTAGGGAATCTAACATCCCTGTAGGAAAAACAGAACTGAAGTTGTCGTTCCTCCCAACCAACTCCTAGAGCAACAAAGTATTATTTGCTCTAGAACCCTCGAGCATGTTTGTTAAACCACAAGGAAAAAATCCATTCAATGTGTCATCTCTTTTTCATCATCATGTCAATTCCATGTCCATTGCCAGCCTCCAGTTTGCTTGATGGACATACTATTTTATAGTATTTTGCATAGGACTTGGTCATTTATGAGCCTCATTCACTTTAGAACTCCACAAGGAGTCTTGATATGATTTTTTGGAAGATGCTCCTGCATCACTTGAGTTCTCACTCCACATTTTTTTCCACTTGTCTTTTCCCCTTCTGGTTCAACAAATACTCTTTTAGCAGATACTTTAGTTTTGATTCTTCTCAGTGTTTTAATTATTAAAAAAAAATAATCCATTACATTCATTTTGAATTTCTTGTCAAAATATTTAAAAAGTAATAATTATTCCAAGTAATAATAAATTACAATTATTTGGTGTATTACAATCATGTCTGATAACCAAAACAAAACAGCAAATCGATAAATTCCAACCATAAGCTAAAGAATTGTTGATGTCCCGTGTTGTAGGTTGCTAGATAAAGTACAAGGAAATCAACATGAGGAAATAGTCCAACCAGAAAGGCTTCAAATCGATCCCACGTAGATTTTATTCTATCCCGAAGTTGTTTGATATAAATAACTCCTATGGATACAAGACCTCCACTGGCACAAGGTTTTTCAGATCCAAATGGATCTACTCTTCCTTCAGGGAGGATCTAGGAAATTTTTCCAGTAACTGAGGACTAGACTATCTAAGAAATATGGGACAATATTTGTGGATAATTTTAAATAGAACAATTACATCTATAATATGTGACAAGGAAATATTAACCCAACGTATAGAAATATAAATCAGACCCATTATTTTCCAACTTCGAATGAAGCTGAAACAATTACAATTGTATTGCTTTATCCAAAAGTATTATGTATATAGTTGTTCTAGCAGAGAAATACTAATTCAAAAATCAATATTGACAGAAGTGATTGTTCAATGGTTGCAATTAATGGCATATGGATTAAATAAATAAATCTAGTTAATGCATAAACAACACATTAACATTGTAATGAAAAATCAATACAGTAATTAGCGTGTTTGATAAATAAGTAACATATGATCAATTTCTCCGGAAGGTAAAAGAATAACCAGAATTCACTAAAGAAATTTAATGAATAACCAAAAGATAACATAAGAAACATTGTAAATTTTATTGAAAATGTAAGAAATTACAATCATGGAAAATTACAGAGCATCTCTGGTCTGTCATTTGTAGTTCTTTCTCCTATAGTCCTGTAGAGTTACTCCCGCGAGCCACCCCCCTGTATTTTCTTTGGGATACATCCCTTCTCTTTAAATAACTATTACAATATCTTACAAAGAAAAAAAATCCTCCCAATATATGGGGTTACAACATATCAATTTTAAGATTTTCCAAGGGCAGACTACCACTTGGAAAATACATCCAACAAATCCTATGTATCATGATACTCGGCATGGTCAAGCTGCAGTTGAGCCTTGAAAATTAAGGAATCAATCTCTCTTTTCTTAACCTTTTCCCATTCTCAGAAGAAGTGGTCAATCCTCATCTGCAATGCCAAAGGTGATTCAATCCAATTCTTGATTTCAGCTAGGTGAAGCTGATCAATTTGTTGAATCTGCTCCTTAGCCTTTGCAAAATCCTTCTCAATATGTTCTAGTTTGAGCTTTGGAGGTAGAGCATATTTGATTGGATCCAATAGTGGTTGGTTCAAAAAACCTATGAAAGTTTCTTAGGTGAACAATCTCCTTTTACACGATACCTATCAATCCTGAATGATCTAGAATCTACTAGTTCACAGACATTTTCCCATGATTCTAATGAAATCTTGTTTCTCTTCAGCTTAATCTTATCTAGGACTGGTAGATCGTCAAGTCTATCTCTGATGTATTTTTTCCAATCCACCAGAGTGTCATATGCTCTCATTGCTTCATTCCTCTTTTGATTGCGATCATAGAGGAGGTCGTATTGGCGTTCTAAGGCATTATATGTTTCTTACATCTCACCCATTCCTTCAAAGAGACCAACCATTCAATGATAAAGGTCATCATGAATTTTATAATCCAACTGCTTGAATTCCTCATCTATGAACTTAGAGAACAAATAATCAACAGATATAAATTGAAACTGTTTGAGCTACTCTTTAAGGTTGGAAATCCTTTGAGCATTTTTATCATGCAACCGTTGTGCTTCTTCAAGTTTTTTCTTGAGAAGATCATTTTGTTCATGGAGTTGCTTCATCGTATCTTCATACTCATTCTTTAAGTCGTGCAATTCCTCTTGGTTTTGTACATTTTCCTGTGCTTGATCCTGCTTAGACCTCTGTAGTTCTTGTTCTTTTTCTTCAAATTCCTTGTTGGGAAAGGAAACCGAGTCATAATTTTCTCCTGCAAAGGATCCCATGGCACCTACAGTCTCTAAGGCCTCCTTCTTAACATTGTTGGAAGCTCTCTTCCATACGATCATATTTGGTACTAATCCTTGCTTAAGGGTCCCCTTTCTGGATCTTATGGATTCTTTTTTTACGACAACTTTCTTTTTCCTACTTTAAAAGTACTCCCCCAATGAGACGATTGCATCATCACTAAAATTAGCCACTTCCTTGGTTGTTGAAATGGATCCTTCAAAGATTGTGACTATAAGGGTAGGTTGGGAAGTGTTAAGGGTAGGGATTGACATACTGACTAAGGGAATAGTGGTAGAAGGTGTGGAGGCATAAGAGGCGTGGGTGAAAATATGGAAGTAGGAAAATAAGTGATAGGTTTGGGAGAAGTGGTAGGGATAAAAGAGGTACCAGGTTGTGAGACTCATGAATAGGATTGCGAAGATGTCAATTGGATGGAAGCATGAGACAACTCAAATGATGTTGAAAAAATGGGTAAATTAGAAAAAGGAGAAGCAATAGGCATAAGTAAGGATACTATAGGTGTACCATTAGTAGAAGTAAGAATCTGGTAGAGATTAATTTCAAAAAAATAATGTCTAAGAATTACAGCTTCAAAAAGATCCCTAATTGGTTGGGTTTTTGAAATAATTGGTGGAAAGATGGTAGGAACTATTATAGGGCATAAATAAGTGGAGGGAGAGATCTCCTCCTCGAGATATCTTTTGATCTCCTTCACATCAATGTTTGTAGGTAGTGGTGGATCAACCTGTTGTATTGGATCAACTTGCAGAAGTGGATTGTCTATCCTTTGCCTCTTTGGTGGACATTTTGGAGATGTTGGTTGTATCTGAACCTGTGGAAGGGTTTCCTAAACCTTTTGTTTCTTTGACCATGGGAAATAAACTGCTACCCTTGATTCCACTTATGAGCTCAATTTTTTAAAGCTCTTCTCTATCTCTGCTGACGTTAGTAGGGACTAGAGAGTAGATGAAGGTTGGGATCTTGTGGAAAATTCAACAATAGCCTTTCTCTTATCTATTGACTAATCAACAAAAGTAGAAGAAGTGTTGTCCAATGCCATCCTTTGATTCCCTTTCTGTTGATTGTTTTTTGGCATTCTCTTCCACAATGAATTGAAGCTTTGTGTAGTGTAACACCTTTGTTTTGAGCTCCTTCTAATATTGGAAAATGAATATTTTCTCCCAAGGGGAAGGTATTATGCTTACCACTTACAAAAATTCGTTGGCCCCTTGGTAGATTGAGTCATCGGGGTCTTTCTGATGGACATATGTGGTATTCATGTGTTCTTAAACAAAATGATTTGCCAAGAATTACTTAGAGTCATGGATTCTTTTGGGGGCCTCCCCTAACTTCATTGTAGTGATGGGCTTACCAAGAATGGCAGCATGTGTATAATTCCATATAGTCAAGAATTCGAAACTAAGGGGAAATTTGGGCCAACCCTTCCTCTTGGCTACTGTAAGTTTTGGAAATATGTTGGGGCTCCGACCCTAAAGGTCCTTAGTTTTGATAACTCCGTGGTTTTTGTGGAAGTGTAAGCGGAGTTACAACCTAAAATAGTCTTAGGGGTGTCGCGGGTGGGTCGAAACCCCTTTTTGTAATCAACCCTTGGGTTAAATCCAGGGTTAGGGTTTTGGGCACCCATGGTGTAAATCCATGGTTTTGTAACAGTGCGCTATATAAATAGAAACTGATGTAAAGAAGTAGGGTTAGGTCTTTAATGATTATCTTACGAAGCTAATGTAATGCGAAGATAAGAGATTGTATAAGGGTTTTTGTAAGAAGGTTAAGTCCCAGCTGTGTGCATGGATGACCTCTGCAGCTGTGTGCGTAGAGGGGTTTTTGGTGAAAAGGAAGATCTGCAGCTGTGTGCGCAGAGGCATGCTGCTGTGTGCGTGGCTTTGAGGACTGAAAGGATCTGCAGCTGAGTGCGTAGATCAGAACTATCGTTTTAGTTGTAAAGAGTTGAATAAAATGCAGTTCTGTGGACGTAACCCCTACACTAGGGGTGAACCACGTTACATCTGGTGTTGTGGTTCATTTGTGTTGATTTGTTATTATATTTTATGCACTGCTAAGTAAATAACGGATAAAGTAATATTGTTGTTACTAACTAGCTTCGCTATGAATTCCCAGATAAGGGCTGTGCAAGTAACTGTTTGTTTATCTAACCGCGAAGCTACATATTTGATAATACATACATTGTGTTAAGAGATTATTAATAGTTAAATACTAAAGGTACAGTAAGATTCTTTCTTCTGCTTGCAGAAACCTGATTCTGCGGCACCCCATAGCTGTTTCGGGTGAGACTGTAGCCTGTTCGCAGGCTGCTACCGAAAGGGCCAACACTGTGGGTCTTTTGTTGGTGCGAAGTTAAAGGTAAAACTCGGGTCTGCCCAGTTGAGCCCAACAAATTGGTTTCGTTGCCATTTGAACTCAGTATCTGTTGAAGAGGGATCTACGTCGTACCTCGAGGGCTATGTTTTGGCGACCCTCTGTAAAATAAATTGGTGATTGGATTGAAGCGACCTATTTGAAGTTTGCAGAACAAGAAAATAAAGATCCCCGTCGTAGTGCGAAACAATTTTTGCAAAGGTACATCTTTTCTGAGGTTCATGAAATTTTCTTTGGTACTATACACATAGAGTTGCACCAGTGGTTATCCAGGTTAACAGAAAGGAGGACGAACTTCCCAGAAAACCAGTTTCCTCCCTGGACCCCTGCAAGAATCGCTATCTTGAAAAGAGTGAACAACGCGATCTCGCGAGTCGTGCATTTCTGGACTACGCGAACTCTCGAAGCATTTGTGACGAAGTTTGCCATCGACACAAGTACCTCCTTTAGCGAATCTGAACGACAATTTTTCAAAGGACCAAGGGGTAAGTAATTCAACCTATTTAGTTTGAATATTAAAATACTATTGGCTGAAAAAGGAATCTTGCTTATAGAATCAGATTGTTAGATCTAGTATTGCTAACCTATGATTGGAAGTGACTGGGACTTCCAGGAGCAAAGTGGTTTGCTGCGAAGCAGCAAAAGATATAA
Source organism: Pseudotsuga menziesii (assembly GCA_001517045.1). Taxonomy (NCBI): domain Eukaryota; kingdom Viridiplantae; phylum Streptophyta; class Pinopsida; order Pinales; family Pinaceae; genus Pseudotsuga; species Pseudotsuga menziesii. The sequence goes on along the minus strand of LPNX011142215.1, from coordinate 24,451 downwards.
GAGAGATCTCGGCCCCTCTACTGAGTATACCCCTTTAATATCTGAAGCCTCTGAGTCCGCCGAGGCCCCCTCTGTTAGAAACCCTCTGATAACCCCGCAGCAGAGACCTATTATCCCTGAGAACCTGTCACAGTCTGAAAGTAACCCTAGCCCGAGTATCCTTATTGCAGGTCAGTCTTCCCCAGCTAGTTCAAACCCTTCCTCCCCCCCTAGATCCCAGATGGCCCATGTTCATGATGACATCAAACTACCAGTTTTTAAAGGAACTGGGTGAGAAGATCCAGAACAGTTCTGGTTTCTATGCGAAGCTGTGTGGACCGCGAAGAACATTACGGACGTAGATGTTCGATGAGCGCAGCTGATCACTTCTTTCAGAGACTAAGCCCTAACTTGGTTTATGAAGTTTTCTAGCACATAGAATCCTGTCTTGGATGACATCAAAGCAGCACTAATCCGAGAATTTAAGAAACCTAAATCAGAGTCGCAGTGCATCACTGAGTTAAAAGAGATTCAGCAGCGGTGAGGCGAATCTGTGTGGGACTTTGATCAGAGATTCAAAGTTCTGCTTGACCAAGTTAACTTCATGATTGGACCAGCACAACATAAGGAGTGGTTTATTGCAGCATTATTACCTCACATCAGAGCTCCACTCATGCAACAAAAGGTTGCTGATCAGCAAGAGGCCTTAGAGATTGCCATAAAGCTTAAAACTGCACCTGTCGAAGATAATTCTAGCATAGCTCAAATTCAAGCACAGCTCGCGAAGATGGCTTTAGAGCTTCACGACATGAAAAAATGGAAATCCACCCGTGAAGAGGTATGGTGTATACGTTGTCGAACAGAAGGCCACGACAAGGACCATTGTTCAGCGCTGAGAAACTATTTGAATACTGGCGCACCAAACCCGCTGAATCCTAGTGTTTTTTACTGTGAGATCTATCGAACTACTGGCTAGCATCGACCGGAAGACTGCTATCTGTTACAGAGGTATGTTCAAGTCCCAAAGAACCTACTATAAATTCTATAAGTCAGTAGGCCACAATGAAGATGAATGTCGCAGCTTCGACCTTATGAGGGAGCGGACCTACGACACTTATAGGATCTACCTGGATAAACAAGGCAATGATGGATATGGTTACCGAGGTGGTCGAGGTAGTTTTAGAGGCCATGGTCATGGTATGCCTGGAGGAGTTCGAGGTCAAGTTATTTTCTATAACTGCAATCAGGCAGGACATCTAGCTCAAGACTGTCAAAACCCAACCACGACATGTCGATATTGCAGAGCAGTCGATCATGTCATCGAGTAGTGCCCACAGTTGCTCACTAAAATTCAAGAAAGGAACATCAAACCTAGTCCGAGTGTCCATTTGATTGCTGTTGAGCCACGACCAATCCCAGTTGTTAATGTTGTTACAAGAAGTGGAGCTATGACAGATGCGCAGTGTCCAGCGAAGCAGCCTGACGAAGCTTAGGTTCGCAAGGCCGTAGAGAAAACTCCAGCATTTGATGTTCGACGAGAAAAAGAAACTTTTTTGGAAGCCAAGAAAGACTTTGCTAATCTAGATGTGCCACCAGCAAACAAGCAGCATCAACAACTGCAATCCCAGGAAGACTCACAAGGCCAAGTAAGTACTCTGTCATCGTTTTTACAGAGTTGCATCAAATTGTTAAGAAATTAGAATGCCTTAAATGAATTACAAAGAGTTATTCAGTCTTGCGAACCTCAGCAAAGCCCTGGTAAGGAAAAAGCTGTCAGTAGAATTAGAAGGACTAGAAGAGAGATGAGACTACATGCTCAGATAGGAGAATATGACATGAAGGATATTATTTTAGATTTGGGTTCAGAAGTCAATATCTTAACTAAACAGACATGGGAACAAATGGGAAAGCTCACCCTTGACTGGTCCCCTATCAAATTGAGATTAGCCAATCAATAGAGGATTCTTCCTTTAGGAAGATTCCCTAGAGTACCAGTGGATATAGATGGAGTCAACACTGTAGCAGATTTTGAAGTTATTGAGATCATTGATGACAGTAACCCCTATCCAACTTTGCTAGGAATTGAATGGGCAATAGATAGTGATGCGGTTATCAATCTTAAAAAGAGACAAATGAATTTTGAAGGGAAGGGATTGAGAGCTATACTACCATTGGATCCTTCTCAAGGAGAAAGATATACAGAACCAGTCAGAGAGGAAGATCAGGATATTCTGGACAACATCTATAATATCACAGCTAAAGAAGAAGATTATGTCGAGCCTAATGCCGAAGGTGTAATGGATTGGCAATGTGATAGCTCCTGCATGTTTGACTCAGATGATGGTCTAGAGAATTGGCAGAATTGACTATACGAGCTACATGGCCATCGGTGCGCACGAATTACCAAATATCTTAGATGCCTTAGTGCACACGCCAGAGATTTTCCTACCTATGATGGGTTGACAGACCCAGGAAAACTTATTGCGTAGTTCTCAGAACAAGTGCCAGAATCACAGAGAATGCAGACTCTGGAAGAAGCATTAAGAGCTATAGCAGCGAGATGGTGGAATGTCCATAGGAAGTATATTCACAGTTGGGAAGCTTGCCAGAAATTTCTACGCCTCAGATTCATAGACCAATCTCAAGAGGTGTGAAGCAAGTTCAATGGGAAGAATAGTTCTCAGGAACATCTGAAGCAATGTTATGCAGCATGGGAACATGTACCTCACGAAGAATGGGTGCATAAGTTTGTGCACACTTTGGAACCTATAGCAAAAAACTAGTATACGGAGGTCGAGCTTCGACACAGTACTGTAAGTTGGGATGATCTTGTTGATAGTTTTATGCTTACATTTTCTATTAACGAAGTTTGTCCTGCTTTAGATGCAGCTGTTAGATTGATCCGTACTAAGATATTTGATGACCAAGAAATAGGGGAATACCAAACAGATTGGGAAGCACAAGAAGCTAATGCAGTTGAATGTTACAACCTCACAATTGACGAGGATGACGATCTGAGTAACATTAACATTCCTGAGTCAGAAGGAAACTGCGAAGTACGCGGACCAGTGGTCGAAGCACCTCAAGTGACTCAACCTCTGAAGACGCGGACCGTAAACATTGGGTCAGAAGAAAATCCCAAGTATGCTACAATTGGAGACTATTGGGATGATGAAATGGTGAGCAAAGTGACCCAACTTCTCCACGAATATCAGTACCTATTTCCGATGAAGTTTTCCGAGATGAAAGGTATCCTTGGTGATATAGGAGTAATAAAGATCCCTATAAAACCTGATGCGAGGCCTGTGAAACATCGTCCCTATAGGCTAAACCCTAAGTATAAAGAAAAAGTTAGACTGGAGCTCGATAAGATGCTTGCAGCAGGAATAATAGAGCTTGTCGAAGAGTCCAAATGGGTCACTCTGATGGTAGTACAGGAAAAGAAGACTAAGGGTGAAATCCGAATCTGTCTCGATCTGAGGAAGCTAAACGATGCATGTCTACACGATCCCTTTCCCACTCCTTTTACAGATGAAGTCCTCAACAATGTCGAAGGTCAAGAAGTCTCCTCTTTTACTCATGGATTTTTAGGCTACCATCATATCAGAATTGATCTAAAAGACCGAACTAAGACAACTTTTGCTACAAAAATGGGATCCTTTCAGTATACAGTTATGCCTTTCGGATTGAAGAATGCACCTGCTATGTTTTCTCGAGTAGTCATTTGTGCATTTAAATAATTTATACATAAATTCTTAGGAGTTTATTTTGATGATTGGACTATCTTCAGGCTACTAAAAGATCACATTGCTAGTTTAAGACTTATGCTGGATAAGTGTAGACAGTACCAGATCTCCTTGAATTTGAAAAAGTGTATCTTTTGTGCACCCTTTGGAATTTTGCTAGGTCATATTGTTTGTAAGCAAGGATTGATGGTAGACCCTACGAAGATAGAAATCATTGTGAATTTGCCTCCTCCGAAGTCTGTTAAGCAACTTCGCACTACCCTCGGTCACACTGGATACTACAGTAAATTTATTAAAGGATATGCCCAGATCATAGCCCTAATGGAGAAACAACTTAAGAAAGATATTAAGTTTGAATGGACACCTGAATGTCAAGCCAGTTTGGACATTTTAAAAGACAAGATGGTGACTACCCCTATTTTAGTATTCCCTAATTGGAATAAGGAGTTTCATGTGCATGTCGATGCATCCTCCATCACTCTGGGTATAGTATTGGCTCAGACAGGTGCAGGTAACATTGATCACCCTATTGCCTTTGCAAGTCGCAAACTGTCAACAACAGAGAAGAACTATACCATGACATAAAGGGAAGGTTTAGCTATGGTATATGCTTTGCAAAATTTCTGATATTATCTATTAGGTTCTCATTTTAATATGTTCACTGACCACTCTGCTTTGAAATATTTGGTTAACAAACCTGTGCTAGGTGGAAGGATATGTATATGGCTCATCTTGTTTCAGGAGTATGACTTTGAGATCATAGTTAAGCCAAGCAGACTTAACTTGGGACCTGACCATCTATCGAGGCTTGAGTCAAGGGAAGAGCCCACTAGCCTGGATGAAGGTCTCCCTAACACCCAGTTATGTACCATCCAGATGGTTGATGATTATTTTCAGGACATTGTTTAGTATTTGGCTACAGGATATGCACCGTCGGAGATGACAACTCAGCAGAAGAAGCAGTTGGTGGTTCGAGCTGCTGATTTTACTTTAATAGCAGGATAGCTGTACAAGATGGGACCAGATGAAATACTGTGTAGATGCGTCCTTGAGCATGAAAAACCATTGATCTTGGCTGAAGCACACTCTGGAGCAGCAAGAGGTCATTATGCAGGGAAAGCTACAGCGCAGAATATTTTGGCAGCCGACTTGTGGTGGCCTACACTTCATAAGGATGCTAGGGAGTACTGCCACAGTTGCGATATTTGTCAAAGGATAGGAAAACCATCGAGGAGGGATGAGATGCCCCTTGTTCCACAGGTAACTTTACAGGCCTTTGAAAAATGGTCTATTGATTTTGTTGGACCCATAAATCCCCTTGCAAAGAAATCAAGAGCAAGTATATTATTACAGCAACTGAATACCTTACTTGTTGGGCTGAAGCTCAACCAGTCAAGGATTGTAGCGCTGCTACAGCTGCGAAGTTCATCTTTGCAATATTTTAACAAGGTTTGGATGTCCTAGAATTCTTATGAGTGACCAAGGGTCATACTTTTTGAATAAAACTATTGAAGCATTGACTAAAGAGTTTCAGGTATAGCACCAGAAGAGTACTGCGTACCATCCTCAAGCAAATGGAACTGTGGAATCCTTCAATAAGATTCTTGAGTAGGCTCTGACCAAGGTTTGTAATATTAATAGAAATGATTGGGATCTCAGAAGCCCGACAATATTATGGGCTTATAGAACCACTTGCAAAAATTTGACAGGTCACACACCTTTTAGGCTGGTTTATGGACAAGAAGCAGTTATGCCAATGGAGTATATTGTTCCTAGTCTCCGAATAGCTTCTTTCACAGAGATGGATGACCTAGATATGTTGAATAAAAGGCTAGCCCAGATAACAGAACTAGAAGAACACAGATTCATTGCAGGGTTCCAGTAGCAAGTGCAGAAGGCTAGAGAAAAAGCATGGCATGACACGAATATCAAAAAGAAGCAATTCCAGAGTGGTGATCTTGTACTCTTGTATGACAGCAAATTCATGAAGTTCCTTGGAAAGTTTAAGACCCATTGGAAAGAAGCTTACATAGTTCAGAAAGTTAGTGATGGTGGCACAGTCCAGTTAGCCAAATTAAACGGAGAAACTTTGCCTTCCATGGTGAACGGAAGTCAGTTGAAGAAGTACAGGGACAAACTGGGACCCTCTAATTAGAAATAATGCAAGAAAGAAGAGTCTACGTACCAAGAACAGTTGAAAGTGGGTACTAGACTATAATTAATCTGTCAAAAGGTCATGGGTCGCATGTCACATGTAAAGTCGAAGGTCCGTAGCGCGGTGCAACTAAAGGTTGAGTCACAGATTAAAATTATGACTGCCCAGGAAGATCAGATGTGGCGGCACTGGCACGTGCTCTACATGGACCTCCTTCAATGATGAGATTTTATGAAATCTAGAGGCACATGTATGATATCCACAACTCTTGGGTCCGATCCGCTATCCATCATGACCCATTATCACAGATCCTGATCACCAGAGTCCTTAAAAAGACATCCGACTCCCACAGTTCGCCGTCTATAGTTCTGCAGTTCAGACCATGTCGAATGACTGTAAAGCCCAGAAGCTGTGACGAGTGGTCAGAGAGAGGAGTCTGCAGAACCTTTTGAACAATCCACCGGAGCAGACATGCCTGATCAAGGTACAAAGAAAGGCAGAAGTTCACTCTAAGAGATCTGAAGAAAGGCAGAAGTGCGCTCTACGTCGCACAAAGAAAACCCTTGTTTGCATGGGAAAATTCTGCATCATCCCAAGCTGCAACCTCCTAGGTTAGCAGAGCCAGGAAGGCTATTTTTCTTATGCACCTTGACACGTAATTCTGAGGGGACCCAAAGTTGTGGATGGTCAAGTATTCGGCAAGTAGATTGAAAGAGGGGGCTACTGACAGATTCAGAATATTGTTACCAGCATAAAAATTCCAAAGGAAATGCACAAACAACCAACGACCAGATGAATGGCTTCAGCACACTGCACACTATGTATCACCAGCAAGATTCTCCCACCAGAAAAGTAGCAGAGTGCCCCGGGACGGGCCACAAGTGAGTCTTAGGGGCCTGTTGGGGCTCCGACCCTAAAGGTCCTTAGTTTTGGTAACTCCACAGTTTTTGTGGAAGTGTAAGTCGAGTTACAACCTAAAATAGTCTTAGGGGTGTCGCGGCTGGGTCGAAACCCCTTTTTGTAATTAATCGTTGGGTTAAATCCAGGGTTAGGGTTTTGGGTGCCCATGGTGTAAATCCATGGTTTTGTAACAGTGCGCTATATAAATAGGCATTGATGTAAAGAAGTAGGTTTAGTTATTTAATGATTATCTTACGAAGCTAATGTAATGCAAAGATAAGAGATTCTATAAGGTTTTTTGTAAGAAGGTTAAGTCCCAGCTGTGTGCGTGGACGACCTCTGCAGCTGTGTGCACAGAGGGGTTTTTGGTGAAAAGGAAGATCTACAGCTGTGTGCGCAAAGGCTTGCTGCTGTGTGTGCGGCTTTGAGGACTGAAAGGATCTGCAGCTGAGTTCGCAGATCAGAACTATCGTTTTAGTTGTAAAGAGTTGAATAAAACGCAGTTTTGTGGACGTAACCCCTACACTGGGGGTGAACCACGTTACA
>LPNX011142215.1:0-15396 GCA_001517045.1 Pseudotsuga menziesii | reverse complement strand
ATACTAATGCATACTAAAGAAACACACTTTTACCTAACGGATATATTACACAAGTTGATCTTAACTAACTCCTAAGTGTCTAAATATCCTAACAACATCTGGTGTTGTGATTCATTTGTGTTTATTTGTTATTATATTTTATGCACTGCTAAGTAAATAACGGATAAAGTAAGATTGTTTTTAATAACTAGCTTCACTGTGAATTCCCAGATAAGGGTTGTGCAAGTAACTGTTTGTTTATCTAACTGTGAAGCTACATATTTGATAATACATGCATTGTGTTAAGAGATTATTAATAGTTAAAGACTAAAGGTACAGTAAGATTCTCTCTTCTGCTTGCAGAAACCTGATTCTGCGGCACCCCATAGCTGTTTCGGGTGAGACTGTAGCCTGTTCGCAGGCTTCTGCCGAAAGGGCCAACATTGTGGGTCTTTTGTTGGTGCAAAGTTAAAGGTAAAACCTGGGTCTGCCTAGTTTAGCCCAACAAAATAATCCATCAATAACAGTTTGAAGAGATATTTCTTGCAGCACCATCCTATCTGGTACTATCCTAGGAAGCAAATGAACAATAGTGATTCCCCAAATTCTGATGTAGGAAAAGTATTCACCCACATACCAATCCCCCATGGTGGAAATCATTGCTTTTGCTCTGTCGGAGAATGTAGGGGCATCCCATTTGAATATTTTTTGGTACATAGACCCAATGAAATGGTTGCAAATGTCATATATGAGGGGGAAAAAATTATCCTCCCATAGATCTAAATAGTAGATATGGACAGGGGTGAGTTCCTTGTCCAATTCCATCCCATAGCTGAGATAGGAGATGTTGCATAGAATACGTCCATAACACAGGCTGACAGATAAAAAGAAGGCTTTTGGGATGCTGGATTTTTTTGGTACTTCTCGATGGCCTCCTTCAAGATGTTTGACATATTCTAAGCCCAATTGAAGGATTCCCCTATAGTAAGGACATGATAGGCAAGGGGTTCCCATTCCTATTTAAACATTATACAGTTCGACAACCCGTACAATCTGTAGAACATTGCTGCCAATAGAGAAAACGACTCCCTAAACTAAGAGATAGGATATGATTTGTGAGAACTGGGGATGAATTATGTAGGGTTATCCATCCATGATTTTATCATTTCCTCAAAATATATTGAGTCATGGAAGCTTCAAGGAATTTCTTAAGTAATTGTTGCGGTGGGTTGAGGGTGTATGCTCTTGCAAACACCTCTGGGAGAAAAGAGTCCAATTGGGTCTTTGTGTGATTATCAAAATAGTGCTCCCGTGGGTTTGTGTGGTCAAATGCCCACTTAACCGGATCTATATAGGTAATGAATGGAGGTTTGGCCTTTATGAAGTGGAGTTGGGACTTTCTTATGTTATTGTAAGGTGACTAGCAGTGAGAAATAGCATAGAATATATCATTATCAAATATGGCATAAATTCGATACCAATCCAGGTAATAGGTTTCTGATACCCACCCACTAGCGTTAGAGAAAATCCTAGTGTTAGGGTCTTTGTTCTTTTGCTCATTGAGAGAAGATTTGGACCTTGTATTCCTTGACATAGTTGCAAGATAGGAGGTAGATTCTGGTGAGAATTTGGAGCAGAATAATTAGATTTTACCCAAGATAAAAATAACAAAATTAAAATATTGAGAATCGAGAGATTCGAAAAACATACCAATAAATAGCTTGAAAGCAAGACGATTTGTGGCCAAGTGAAAAAATCATAGCAAAATCTTTCATGAAGGTAAAAATTGCAGATTAAAATGATGAACAAATCATAAAATTCAAATTATTTAAATTTCCCAAGTCCAATGACGAAATAGATCTAAGTCGTAGATTTCAAAGAGATCAATGGTCGAGATTACAATGAGAAATGGAATTGCGGAGATAAAATTTAACCAACTTTTTAAATTTTGATTTCCGTAATATGCAATTTGTATCGTGGGTTGCGGAATTTTGGAATAATATTTGCGACGAAAAACTAATTTCTTGGATTCTACAATCGGCATTATGGGTTGTGGAATTGCAAGAGCGTGATTTTTCAATTTTATTATTTATTGAGTTTTTTATTTTTGCAATTTGCATTGTGGGTCGCAAAAAAAAATATATATATATTACGATAAGATTTTTCGACATTTGCAATCCGCGTCGTGGGTTGTGGGTTGCGAAAAAACATAAATAACAAATAAAATAAATTTTCAATATCTGCAATCTGCATTTGCGTGTTTCAGATTGTCAGAAAAAAATTTCAAGCCCTCAAAAAAGTGACTTCCTCTATCTGCGTTGCGTATGGCAGAATGCAGGTTGCAGAAAAGAAAAAATAACAAATAAAATAGGTCGCTTCTGCAATCGAAAAAAAAAGGATTTGATGCAAATTTATTCAAAACCAAAACATGGAAAGACATAAAACTACAATAACTATGAATAAAACCCATAGGTAAAAATCACAACCTTAGAGGTTACCTTAGTGACAAATAAATGGGGATCCCATTTTAGCAGCTGAAATGGGAGATGTTGTTGGCAATAACAAGAATATAACCAAATATACAACCTCTTGCAGTTTTGGGTATTAATACATGTCGGTTACTGATATAAAAATTCTAACAAACCAAAAGAAAACTGAACAACATGATTACAGTCGATCTAATAAAGTAATCTTCTACAAGCTAATAAACAAATGCCCAACTTATAAATCTGCATTGCTAAATTCAACAATTAATCAAATCTACTAAAAACTCAGGGTAAGTTATTTACCAAATCAATAATCAAACAAGAAAATTTACAAATTTAAAAATTCATACCTACATGATTTAATAAACATAATCAAATTATAAATGTTTTCTCTCTGCTCTAGATCTTCCATAGCCAAAAATAGATCAATATGGATAAATAATTTAATCAACAAGGATATCGTGATATCCAAACATAACTAGAGATCCAAATATCCATTAACATTCAAAATCAAATTATAGATCGGATCTTAACAAATTCTTCCAACCATAACAAATATCGTTTCCATGATCCAATCCTTGGAATCCATAATTTAAAACTAAAAATGCAATGCAAAATTTTCATCCAAACACCATTGCAATTTTAAACACATTCGAGTGTGAGAGGTTGTGAAGCCCACACTATAAACTACTCCATCCAAGTACATATCAAATAAGGGTTTAAAACAAAACTTATATTCGTAGCGGCTGTAAATCCTTCACTTTCATTGAAACCATGAACTAAAATCACTAGGGAGCTAGTTAACTACAAACTCTTATCAAGAGTCTTACCTTATGATTGTTAGAGGGTCTGAATTATGTGGAACATGCCACATTGGGCCGATGTTTATATGCATAAAAAATGGTGGCGTTAGTGTAACTTACTTAACAAAATAATTATATGCATTATTCTAATTTAAATAGAGTTGGCTAAATCCATCACCTCTGAACAGAGAAGAAGGAGGCCTGAGAGGAGGTGACCCTTTCGTCTCTCTTGACAGGCCCATAATTAACAAATTGTATTTACATATAAGAAATGCTAAAACCAAAACGTTTATTGTAAACCCTAACTTTTAGAAAGTTTAAAGGACTTTTGATCGTATTTACTACCTGCATTTCCGATTTGGGCCATGAAGGTGAAGCAGGATCAATCCCACACCTTTGCAATTATCTGTCTTCACCTGTTAGCAAGTTGACAAAGTTAAAATAAACCCCAAATATTAATTAATGGATGAAATTCTTATATGTGGGACCAGAGAGGAACTTACCTTATTAAGTCGCGTAGAGGGCCAAGGGTCGACTCCTCCTAGCTTCCCTTTCTCCTCCTATTCCTGTATAGTAACATAATACTGTATGTTAAACATTGTAACTACTATTAAACCTTTAAAAATCGGATTTGCAGAATGTTAATGGAGGTATTTCCTTCCTTACCTAGTTAAAACTCGGCAGGATGCAAAGCCTCTACTAAAAATCAAAGAAGGCAACTGCTTTCTCTTCATAGCCTCACGATGAGCCAAGAAGAACGAGGTTGTAATTGTGACCACATTTCCATTAATCAAACTAATAAAAACCTCCAAGCAAACTCAGGTACATACTGAAGCAAAAACCTTCTTTAACAGACCGTGAAGAGAAAAGGGTAAGACTAGTGTAGCACAGTCATGTAGTGGTTGAGATATTTCTCAGGAAAAAAACAAAACAGAGCAAATGAATGTAGCATAGACCCTCACGACATCATAAAGCCACACTAAACCCTACAAGAACCTGTAATATAGATCATGACAAGTGGAGGGTAAAGATAAACCATCAACCACAATGCATGTCAACAAGCCATGTCACTGAATGCGCATGGTTGTGTTTTCAAATCACAACCAATACCAAGGATTTAAACTTTATTAAAAACCATTAAATTCCATCTTTACTAGCATTCCCTTGGACCTCCCATTTATTTTTCTTATAGCAAAACTTATGTTAAAAACTATCACTCATGATGTGTAAAGCCCGCAGGCTAGGATCATATAACCTTAGTCCAAGGCATATGCTTATTACAAGCTTCCAACATAGTTAACATATATTCAAGCTCTTAAAATATTATGCAACCAGCTTGTCAAACATTCCTTGTGAGGGGTGGGTTTGAAAACAAAGGTATACCATTAAGGGTAACAAGGACTTAGCCTTCGGTCTAGGCTTAGGTCCTAAACAACCAAACATTAATAATAATCTCAAAGCACTAAGAACATCACCTTGGCGAGATTGCAACCTAGTTGTTGCTACTTGAGGGCAACGCCGATGGAGGACATAACGTGTCATACAAACATTAAACAAATTAAGTTAAAATAACATGCATAAATTATATATGATGACGAATATAAATGTGTTATGACCGAAAGAGTCATGTAGCAACATGATGTAATTAATACTTGATTTTAAACAAAAAATTTTTTGGGGGGGAGGGGGGTGAATTTACATGCTATGATCCGTATTCAGAAAAATGCTAAACTACCTCATTATATTGTCTAGTGCATTCATGATCATTTGACGTTGTTCGAATGGTTGTTGTTCCTCATCGACTCACGGTTGGTTGTTCAAACGATTGTAGTTTCTAGTAGGATTTCTTAACATTATTCTAATGATATCTATTTTCAAGCAAAGACTAAAATGAGTCTTTGTGGCCAGATTGTTTATGAGTACAGAGGATCATCCATTGGTATCGTATCGGTACTATTGCATAGCAATTTGAAATAACAGGGATGAAATTATGTTATGGCCTTAGTTTAAATATTTTATTTGTTTAGGTGGGGTTATGTTTGGCATCTAAAATCAAGTGAAAGATTAAGAATTTGAAGAATTTATTGACATACAACTGGCACCTTATAAATTTTTAAGATCAAATTTTGTTTTAATTTTTTTTTATCATTGACACTTAATTAAATAAATTTTTTATATAAAAAAAATGCTTTTATATTTTGATTATAAAAATAGATTTAAATTTTCAAAATGTATAAAAATTTACCATGTTTTTTTATAATCCAAATTTGAATTAGACAAGTTAGACTCCATACCTTGATTGTCAAAATTTTAATTACACAATTTACATGACATGCGTTCAAATATGCATTTCTTACTGACATTTTAAAAACTTAAATAATAACGAAATTAACATGAAAAATTTTCAACAAAATTCTTTCTTGATCCCATTATTTATTAACTGAACATTTATTAACTTTACTCATAAATGCATGAAATTGCCACGAATTCATATAAGCATGAATACAAATAAGCATTTATAAAAGAATAAAATTGCCATGAATTTAAATAAGCATTTCTTGGTAATATTTTAAAATCTTATTGATTAACATAATTAACATAAAAGTTTTTTCAATAAAGTTCTTTATTTATCTTATTATTTATTTATCTTTTTATTTATCTTATTATATATTTATCTTATTATTAATTTTGAGAAGAATTTGAATACATGGAAACTACCACAGCCTTCACAATACACATTAATAAACATTTATAAACATTTATGAAAAACCTCTAACAGTATATACAATATAGTAAATGAAAAAAGATATTAAAATCATGTTTATTACATATAATTATGAATAAAGGTGATTATTTAGTAAATTTATGATGTTGTATGAGAAAATCAAATATTCCAACTATCAATGATTTTTAAAAAACAATGGAATTATCCAGTAAACTCATGATGTTGAGTGCAAAAATTAAAATTCTAAACAAGAATTTTCCCTTGTTTGATCCATAAAATGTTATGTGTTTATTTTTAAATTTATTTTAAAAAACATAACAAACATAATTATTAAACCAAATATATATAATTATTAAACGACATATAACTACCATAAAAAATTAATTAATAAAATCAATTATAACAATATATTTATTCTTCCTAATCAAGATGGTCTGTTAATGATATAATAAATATAATAGTATTTTTATTCTTCCTAATCAATATGGTCCGTTAATATTAATGATATAATCCTTTAAACATTTCCAATCCGTCAATTGACCACTCATGCCGATAATAGCTTCCTCCTTACCGAAGTCAAATTTACCTAACAATAACTATTCGAAAGCGAATGTTATTCATGCTTCCTCAACAATTTATTGCTTTAAATGTTATAATAATACTCACACAAGGAAAGGGTTACGATAATAAAGCTGAAACCATCATAGTGTTTCCGAAAGCAACCTATTCACACAAGGAAAGGGTTATGATAATAAAGCTGAAACCATCTTAATGTTTCATAAAGCAACAACATTTTACTGAACTTTTTGAGGATGATGGTAGCACTAATATTGTTGATAAACTTAAGGTGATTAGTCTCTTCCCTTCTTTTGCTCAGGGGATGTATAAAGAAAGTTTTCTCAAGCCTATATCTCTTTTTGAGGTTGAAGTTGTTTTGAAGGGTTTTAAAAAAGACAAAAGCCCGGGTCTTGATGGATGGTTGGTTGCATTTTTCCTGGCTTTCTTTGATTTGGTTGGGGATGATTTATGCAATGCTCCTGCATAAGCTAGACGTGAACGAAAAATTACCAGATCCATAAATTCCACTTTCTTGACTCTGATCCCTAAGTGTGATAAGCCTTGTTCCTTTGCTGACTTTCGGCCCATCTCTCTATGTAATCTTGTTTACAAGATCATTTCAAAATTTTCGCTCTGTGTCTTAAAGCTCTCCTAAATAGGGCTATATCTGCACAACAATTTGGTTTCTTCAAAGATAGACAGATTACTGAGCCTGTTAGAATAACACAGGAGATCCTCCATACTATAAAAACTAAGAATATGAAGGTCATGGTGCTAAAAATTGACTTAGTTAAATATTTTGATCATGTGAATTGGATATTCCTCAGACTTGTCCTCTTGCAGATTGGTATACCCCTGAAGGGTGTAAATTGGATTATGGGGTGTGTTACTTCCTCTTGTTTTGTTGTTTTAGTAAATGGGACACTGTCTGAATTCTTTCTTGCTTCTAGGGGGATTCGTCAAGGTTGTCCGTTATCCCCATTATTGTTCATATTGATCATTGAAAGCATTAGTCCTATCATTTGTGATGCACAAAGAAAGGGCCACATAAAAGGGATTTGGATCTCCTCAAGTATTTCCTTAACACACCTTTTCTTTGTTGATGATGTGATTTTATTTGGTCTTGGTACTGTGGTTGAATGGCATGCATATAAGGAGGCACTGGATTTATTTTGTTCTGCTACTGGTATGATTGTCAGCACCAAAAAATCTTCCTTCTTATTTAATGAGGTTGATGAAGACATTAGGAGACTCATCTCTTCTTTTATTCCATATAAGATAGAACCCATCACTACCGGATTTAAATATATGGGATACTGCCTCAAGCCCTTGAGGTATCAAATTTCTAAATGGATATGGCTTGTTGATATGTTTGAGAAAAGGATAAATAACTGGACTTACAGACTCCTTTCACTTGGAGGCAGAGTCATATTTATCAGATTGGTTCTCATAGGTTTAGTTGTTTTTTGGTTTGCCTTGGCCTGTATTCCCAGATCCATTATGAACACATTGAGAAGGTCCATCTTTACCTTCCTCTAGGGAAGCTCAGATGGTCTATAGAGATCACACTTGGTTGATTGGAAAACTATTTCTGCTCCCATTGAATTCAGAGGTTGGAACATCAAACACCTCGATTGGTTTGGGACTTCTCTCAGACTCAAAAGTATGTGACAGCTATTGATGGGAAATGGTATTTAGAGCCAGATTGTAGCACATAAATATTTAAAAGACAGACCTTTGGATGTCTGGCTTCGATCTCAGTCTTTTCATGTGACAAGAACTTCATATTTTTGGAACGGTTTTATTAGAGATCTGTCTTGGATTTCCTACCAACTTGGTTGGAAAGTTGGTAATGGGCTGAATATTCGACTGGGTGTAGATCCCATAGCTGGCCTTAATGTTCCCTATATTATCTCTAAGGGCGTTAGGGAATATCTTTTTTATTATGGGATTTCACACTTAGCTCATGCACAAAACCTTGAAGGAGATACACACAGTCCTTATTGGTATTCGACATTTGATCTACACTTGGGGGGTATTTGGTCTAAACAATGGACTGTTTATGTAAATGGCCTTCCTCACAGGGGCATAAAGATCAAGAATTATGAGGATTCTCTCCTTTGGATGCATAATTCAAAAAAATGGTATCATCGCGACCAAGAAAGCATATGATCTCATTGTATTAGTAAATCTGCCTATGGCTCACCATAATATGTATTCTCAGCTATGGCATTTTAAAAATACCTTAGAATGTAAAATGTTTTATTTGGTTGGTTATTAAATATAAAATTAATACATGGGACAACCTAATGAAGAAGGGTCGGTGTGGTCCCAATAGATGCAGCCTCTGTAAGTGCAAAGATGAATTGGTAAAACACTTGTTTGTTGACTGTTTCTTTGTTCAGGAATCTATCAGCAGCCTCCACAGAATATATAATTGCATAGTGGTTTGGACTATTTCTTCAATTTTGAAAAATATTGCAAACTGGATCAAAAGAAAGGATGAATTGATATACTTACCTTTTTTCTTCATCTGGAACTTGTAGAAGACAAGGAACGGTTACATATTTGATGGGAAAACTATAGATACATCCAGGATCTGTTACACTATTATGAAAAATGTAGAAGCTTCCAAGGTGCCTTAGATAAAAGGGAAAAAAGTCAGAAACATTGGCATCCCACCTGTCATATCTTACCCATCAGTATTTTTTGATGGGGCAACTGATGACTCATCTGGAGGAGAAGGTATCTTTATATTAATTAGTGAGTCTCATTATATCTATAGCAAAATGGGTCGTGGCAAAAGTACCAATACTCATGTAGAGATTTTGGCACTTTGGGCTCTACTATTTTTCTCAAAAGGAATTAGGTTACCTTTCCTACATATATTTGGAGACTATTAAGTGGTTATAAACTGGGCAAAAGACATTTCTTCTCTCACTATGCTGCACTTGGAGGCTTGGTGTGACAACATAAAAAAACTTTCAGCCTCCTTTTTTGTTGTGGACTATAAACATCTCTATAGGGAACACAATGAGAAGGCAGACACCTTATCCAAGGAAGGGATCCTTTTGGCCTCAGGCCTGCTATCCTTTATAGAATACTGTGAGAGTATAGTCATTGGGGAAGATACTATTCAGTATTTTTAGAAGAGCTTTGCTCTATTTTGTCCTGCTCATATTTTTTTGAGTATGGTGCATATACATTTTATATCTATCATTTAGAGAAACATTACCTCTGTGTGACGGATTGTTTATTGTCGCTTCCCAGATCCCTTCCTAGGATAATGTTTATGGGTTCTCTATATTTTCTCTTGGGATAGTTTTGGATTGATAGCCTTTTGCATTATGTTGTGGAGAGCGTCTTTTCTCCCTGTTTATCTAGCCACTTGACTCATCTTTTGGCTCCTAGACTTGGTATTGACTGAAAATACTAGCTGGTGTAACCCATTACCTTTGATTGATATTTTGAATATCAAGGAACTGCTATTTTTTGTCTAGGAAAAAAAGGAAAGGGTTACGATAATAAAGCTGATATCATCATAGTGCACTCGTAAATTGAAGGATGAATAGAGGATTATATAGTCAAGTAACTAGTTTCGCCTAAAAATAAATAAATTAGTAATTATTCTAAAAAAATAGGTGTAATAATACATCGATAAGGTGTTCTTAAACAATTAAAATGGAATTGGTGTGTTGGGAAAAAAAACCGATAAAATTACTCCATGGACAAAAAATTTCTGAAGTTTATCCTATGATAGAAGAAAAACCTCAATCAAATATGCAAAAACATAATGGTCCTAACAAAATTTCGTATTTATGTATATGTAAAAGTATTCTAGATATTTTTTTGTCAATGAATATATACAACATTGTCTAAATGTTTTATTTTGAGCATGTACACATGGAAACATCATGCCCAAGCAATGATCACAAATTAGATAATAATTAGATGGTAAACCTACCAAGGGAAAAATCCCAGTGATGAAACACCATTGGGTGACTCCATCTCTAGATCTAGACGTATCATTGCCTAGAGCTACAAAAACTATCCTACCCCAAACACTAAGGAAGAAGATATGGACACTTGTATAAAAGTGGCTAATGACTCAAACCCATCATTGCAATTCCCCCTACCTTTCATTATTCCATGAGAAGATAAAAGCAAGTGATAATTACAATTATAATTGTTCAAAAAATCCATCACATTGTTGTGTGATCTAACTGGTTTGAAATTAGAGTAGAGTGAAAAAAAGGAAAGGGGAAAACCAAAAAAAGAAGTTTTATTTTGAGCATGTAGACATGACAACCTAATGTGTAACATTAAGTACCCAATGAGTGTGAACCGAACTCTTGACATCATTAACAATGTTGCCAATTGTCAATATCTATTTTTTATCAATAATTCTTGCCAATTTTACACAATATGTTTTCATGGAAAACTTGCAACATAACTATATCATTTCCCATGTATATTTAAAATTGATATCATGATATTTAAAGGTTTATAATTTTAAAATATCTTGCTTTAGATTGCAAAACTGATCTCATTAAAAAGAATACAACTTAACATCAAGATCAAGAAGAATCTAAACCTTTTTATTAACAATATCAACAAATTAGTTATATTGTGTAAGTGATTTAACATGAAACCTTTGCTTCTCCCCCCATTAAACTCTTTGTCTACTTTACTACTACCTCTCCCACCTCCTCTCTTATGACCTTATTGGTCTCCTCCTCGGCCTCCTTTTACTCCTCCCCCACTTCTCCTCTAACTCCACTTTAACCTTATCCTTCTCTATCTTCCCTACTTTCTCCACCTCATTCAACACCCCTTACCCCTACCTCTACTTACTCTCCTCCTCTTCCTGGTCTATATCCTACGTTGTCTCCTCCTCCTCCTACATCTCATCTTCCTTCTCCTTCACCATATACTCCTCCGAGCCTCCTCGATGGGGGATTCACCTTGTTGAGCAATATCTTATCATGTTCATTTATAAAGGGGGTTTTTTAATTGTGAAAAATAACTTCAATATATTATAGGTATTGGGAGGTGAGGAGTAGCATATAAGGGGTTTGCATGGGGACTTCACTTAGTGAACCTCTCACATAGCACGTGCGATCGTGGGATATTAAAGAATACCCTTAATTTCTAGAGATATTTCTCCAAAGTATTTTTGTTGAAACCCCCTCCCAATACTTAAAACCTCCTCCCCACCCCTTTTTATACCTCAATCCTTATAAACCACGCTACCCGCCCCACCTTAAACCTCTCATCCCCCCCAATACCTGCAATATATTGGTTCAATTTTTGATAATTTTAAAACCCACAATATGAACTAACGTGATAGGATATTGGTCAATAAGTGAAGTCCCTGTGGGGTTTGGGGTTTATAGGTATTGGGCGATATAAAAAATGGGTTTCTTGTAAAAATAAGGAATATATCATAAAAATAGTGTTTTTTGAATTATAAATATGTATTTGGAAGGGGCCCAACAATAGGATTTTGTAGGTAATTATCAATATCTAGTGAAATTAGGGGTATTCTTTAATATCCCATGAACGATAGCGCTATGACATGGCTTAAATGAGTGAAGACCCCGTGTCCTCCTCTCGCCGCCTCCAACATTTCCTTTGTTTCCTCCGACTCTCATATCCTACACTTCATTCTCTTCAACCTTCTCCTCCTCCTCCTTATCCTCCTCCACTTCCACCATAGTCCTCCCATCCTCCTCTCGTCACCTACGACCTCTCCTTTGCTTCCTCCCACTATAATATGCTCCTCAACCTCCACCTTCTCCTTTACCTTCTCTACTTCCTCCACCTCCATCTACTCCGCATCCTTTACATCCCCCACTTACTCTGCCTCCTCATCCTTCTCTTCCTCCTTTTACTCCACCTCTTCTTCCTCCCCTATGTCCTTCTCCACCCCCATTATCTCCACCTATACATCCTCCTCCCTCACCTTTTGATTTACCTCCTTTACCTCTTTATCCTATGCCTTTCCCGGCTTGTCTTCTTTACTAGAAATTGAGCCATACTCAATCTTTAAAAGAATAAATTTTAAATTAAAAAAAAATTTATTAACAAATAGAAATACAATATCATATTAATACCTACTTAAATTAAAATGAGTTGTTTAAAATTATGTTGTTTAAAATTTTATATTACAGTATACTTAAACTAATTCCACTTATTAATTATATATCAAAACTAATTCCACTTATTAATTATATATCAAATGGCTTTAGTACTAAAAACACATATTTTATATAAATAAATAATACACTCAATAAACATTAAATGTTAAAATAAAAGATAGCAACAATAGATTAATTATAATTATAATTTAAATTTAAATTATTAAAGATTTATCACATAATTGTCGTCATGAATGATTCTAATATTCCCTATGAGATCCAATTACCACAAATTACATGTTGAGCTTTTAAATAAGTATATTGTTTTAATGAACTTGAGATGCTGACAAAACCTTAAACTTCTAGAAATTTATTCATCAAATACAAAACATATAAAAATCATAAACCATACCTATCACATACAACACAACACATCATAAAAAAATACATTATTGGATAGTAATTTATTCATTAAGTACAACTCATCATCAATTCATTAGAGGAAATTTCAACTCAAAATGGGCCTCCTAAAAAAAATTAATAAAATAATAGTTAAAATATAAAATAATATTTATTAATTTTGGAGGAAGAAAAGAAAAAAACTACTTTTTGTTTGTATTTTCGGCATATCTCCCCGTGTTTTTACTCAAATTTCGATCGAGAGAGCTCGTTGGATGCGGAATTAAATTCTGCATCCAACGAGTACCCACTCTGAATACTTTTGACGGACCCCGCTACCCCAAAAAAAAGAAATACCTGAAAAAATGTGATACATGTGGAATGCATTAGTATCAGCATATATTCATCGTAAAGGTAGATCTATCAAGTACTTAGAGGCATTGGATTTTTTATTTTATTATTGATACATAAAGTAACTTTAGACATCTCCCTCATACTGAAATTACTTTTTATTTTGGTACATAATGTGACATGTAATGTTACACATCTCCCCATATTGGGAATCACTTTTTATTTTTAGTACATGATGTGGCATCCTTACCTAAGGAGAAAGATCTCCCTCCTACTAAGTTATAACCACCTCACTACTCTTTATTCTTTATGCAATAAAAAGTTTTTATAATAAAAAAATTGAATTACAAAAACAATTATCTATTAAAAACAACTTACATTAAAATTTCTCTATAATTAAAACAATTTAAATTAAAAACAATTATGTATTATAAACGTATTTATAAATAATATATTTAATTATTTTAGAATCTCACAAATATTTTAATGTACTAAAAGAAACAATTCATATACATATATCATAAATTTTAAAAATATATCTATATACAAATCTCTAAAATATAAAAACACTAAATTTACATATTTCTAAAACATAAAAACATTAAATTAAAATTATATATATATATATGAAATTTTTACATCTTTATTGCTAATCTTCTCTTTTAATCTTGTTTTCATGGGCCTTACTTATTTTTATTTTTATTCAGTGGCATAATTAAGAACTTCATTATTTTACTGTCCTTGTTTATTTTCATTTGTATTCCAACAAATTTGTAAATGTGGATATTTCTTAGAGACCATTTATTTGGTATATAAAAAAATTATGTGAACAATTCTAAAACCATACTTCATGGCAACAAAAATCAAAATATTGTTAAAGTTTACTAAACATTTTGCACCTTATTAAATACTTTATTGTTATATAGATACATAATATTATTGTTCTCCTTGGTGTAATATTACTATGTGTTGTTCGAATATATTTAACCATCAAGGAAACTAATGCTATCTTTTTGACGTGCCTAGCATCTTCAACTATACATGATTTAGAGAAATAAAAGAACCTTAATAAAAGGAGGAAATGAAACAACTAATTTTAAGCCATAAAATTGGAAAGGTTGAGCCTCCTAAGTATGTTAATTCCATTTATGATAGAACTTTTCTGCCAAGCTTGTAAGGATTTTATGTATAGTGTAATCTATTCCAATATTATTAATGAGACATAAATGTGCACCTTTATATTTTGACACCCAAACATCACTGATCTCAATGAATCATATTGATTTTAGACTCTCTTAACATGCTATAAAATCCAATCAGAGCAAAACATGTAGAAGACAACTCTGGACCATTATGATCAATTTCAGAGAAAAATATTTGTGAATAGAAATACAAATTTCATAAAATCAAAATATTGAAATCAAACATGTTTAATAACTTTAAGTTCATAGTTTTGATAAATCATTGTCGATGAATTCCCTCCCAGGAGCTTGCTTCTTATTTTTATGATTTAGAAGCAAGAAGATCTGAAAGGGCCCAATCATTTTATAAAGTCAATGTTTTGCACCATTGATGAGTATAAAGTTAAGGACTTTCACCATGTTGCAAGAAAGTTTTATTTTCCATGTATGAGATCAAAAAATTAATTTATTTACCTTCATAAGTTCATGATGCATCATTACTACTGGTGTGCTTTCTTTCAATACCTACACACCACAGCAAAATGGTGTGGATCAAAGGAAGAATAGATCACTGAAGGATATGGCAACATGTCTTCTCCATGCCAAGAATCTCCCTCCTTCTGTTTGGGCAGAAGCTATAAACTGTGCTTCATATTTCCATAATAGAGTGCCTC
Organism: Pseudotsuga menziesii; assembly: GCA_001517045.1. Classification (NCBI taxonomy): domain Eukaryota; kingdom Viridiplantae; phylum Streptophyta; class Pinopsida; order Pinales; family Pinaceae; genus Pseudotsuga; species Pseudotsuga menziesii. The sequence goes on along the minus strand of LPNX011142215.1, from coordinate 100 downwards.
CACTAGTACAAAAGCGCGGATTTTTCCACGGAGGTTTTCCACGTTTCTTACTTTTTGGTGTAAAATCGGAAGCAACAAGAACGAGGCGTCGCTGTATCCA
>LPNX011142210.1:104944-125563 GCA_001517045.1 Pseudotsuga menziesii | reverse complement strand
ACTTCACCTACCCCTAAACCACTCTCTCTTTGTCTCTCCTAATCCCACTCCCCATAGCACTTACTACACTCCACCTCCTAATATCTCTCTCTAATCCCACTCCCCATACCACTTACTACACCCCACCTCCTAATCTCTCTCTCTCTCTCTCTCTCTCTCTCTCTCTCTCTCTCTCTCTCCCTTCTCGCTAACTTCCCTAATCCTCCCTAAACCACTACCCCTCCACCCACCTTGATCTATATCTATTTCTCTACCACAATCCCCCTCTATACCTCCCTGCACTAGGATCTCTATTTCTTTCTCTCCCCCATCCTACCTCCTCGCCTTATCCCTAATCACCCAAACCCTATGCACCTCATCTCCTTCTCACTTAGTCACTCACCCCTCTACTCATCCACCTACTTGTAGCCCCCACTAAGGTGAACAACGTTTACAAACTGAACCTCAAATATAAAAAGGCCTACGACGTAATAAAATATATATATATTGACCAACATTGCTCATGGTTCCACTAATAATGCTCATGGTTCCACCAATAATGCCCATGGTTCCATAGCTAGAGCTCATGGTTCCACCATCAATGCATCCATGACTACTGCTCATGGTTCCACCAACAATGCTCATGGTTCCAAAAATAATGCTCATGGTTCCACCAAGAATGCTCATGGTTCCACAAATAACGCTCATGGTTCCACTAATAATGCTCATGGTTCCACCAACAATGCTCATGGTTCCATAGATAGACTCATTGTTCCACCAACAATGCTCATGGTTCCATAAATGGAGCTCATAGTTCCACCTACAATGCTCATGGTTCCATAAATATCTCATGGTTTCGTAACTAAGCTCTTCGTTCCACCAATACTACTCATGGTTCCACCAATAGCACTCATGGTTCCACCAACATTGCTCATGGTCCCATCAATAATTCCCATCGTTCCATCAACCATGGGCATTTTTGGTGGAACCATGAGCATTATTGGTGGAATCAAGAGATCTGTTTATTGAACCATGCGCTCTAGCTATGGAACCATGAGCTTTATCCATGGAACCATGAACATACTATTATTTAAGTAAAACAATATTATTTAAAAAATAATATTTAGAAAAAAGTTTTAATAAAATATTTATATTAAATCTAAAAATATCATTTACCATGAATTTTGTTCAAATTCTCTTGTGTTCCACCACCTTGCAACCATTACTCATGGTTCCACCACTAATACTCATGGTTCCATAAATAGAGCTCATGGTTCCATAAATAAAGCCCATGGTTCCACCAACAATGCTCATGGTTCCATAAATAGAGATCATGGTTCCACCAATAGTGCTCAATGTTTCACCAAAAATGCTCAGGATTCCATAAATATGCATGGTTCCATCGTAAAAATTTAGCATTTTAGGGGTGGAACCATGAATAATATTTATGGAACCATGGACAATTTTGATGGAACTATGAACAATGGAGGTGGAACCATATACATGCAAAACCACATGCTATTAAGAAACCTTGAATAATTTTGGTGTAACTTTGAATATCAAAACCATTATTTATGGACCATGAACCATTTGGTGAGTAATTCATACATGGTCACGAGGTGGTAGAATCATGAGAAATGCATATGGAATGTTGAACAAAGTTAGTGTTGATGAAACCATGAACATATTTAATGGAAAAATCTTGGACAATAGATGGTTGAATCTAGAACAAAGTTAATGGATTCATAAATATTGTTGATGGAACCATGAGCATGTTTGGTGGAACCATGAACATTATTGGTGGAACCATGAGCCTTGTAAGGAACCTTCAAAAAAATTCATGGTAAATGATCATTTTAGGGCTGGAACCATGAAGAATGTATATGGAACCATGGACAAATTTGATGGAATTGTGAACAATGAAGGTGTAACCACGTACAATGCATAAAATGCCATGTGAAATTAAGGAACCTTGAACAACGTTGGTGGAACCGTGAATATCATAAGAATTATTTATGGATGACGTACTATTTGGTGAGTAACACATACATGGTCATGAGGTGGTGAAATCCTGAATAATGCATATGGAACTTTGAACAAAGTTAGTGTTGATGAAACCATGAACAAATTTCATAGCATAATCTTGTGCATTTGGTTGCTAAATCTCCAACAAAGTTAATGGATATTGTTGGTGGATCCATAAACATTGTTGGTGGAACCATGAGCTAAATTTATGGAACCATGATCTCTAGTTATGGAACCATGAGAATTATTGGTGTAACCATGAGCATTTTTGGTGGAACCAAGAGCTTTGTTTATGGAACCATGAGCTCTATTTATGGAACCATGAGCATTAATGGTTGAACCATGAGCTCTATTTATGGAATCATGAGTATTGATGGTAGAGCCATGAGTTAGAGATATTTATGGAAGCTTGAGCATTAGTGTTTCGTTATGGAAGCACAAGCATCACATAGTTTCACTCTAAAGCCTTAGTTCTGGTATGTAACAGGTGTGAAAGGCTACCATCATAGCTGGATAAAGCCAGAGTTTATCAAGCAGTTGACAGTCATCATTCACCTGGTTACCTGCGAAGGTAAATTTAGCATTTTCAAGTCTTGTCACCTTCGGTTATTATCCCACTTTGTTGATAATAGATGCTTCAATTTACCTTTATTTTTCCACCATAACTTAGAAAAAATGTCAAATTTGGTCCGGAAGAATACCCTTCATTCGAAGAGTAGTTTGTATCACCATAGTATGCCTTTTTCTCGACCTCATACCAGAAGACAGAAGGATAAAAACGTCCAGCGTAGGCTTCGGCCTAGTACTCAGACCGTGGTTCATCTTGATGAGTAGACTGGTCATTCGGATGATGAGGCTGAGGTAGAGAAAAACGACCCAAAATCATCCCTCTTAGCACTAGCTAGCCTCTCTGTTGAATTGCTCAAGGACACCGATTAGATGGACATTATTGAATTTGAAGATTCCCTTCCAACTGTCGATTTGGACCCACCTTAAATGGAAATAAGTCCTCCACGGGATTTTAACTAGTCCCCAGAACCATTTATGCCACCACATCCCACATTAGATTAGTTAAATTCCAAGTTAACTCAATCGACGAAGCAGAATGAAGCACGTGCCAAGTTAATTTCAGAGCTTCATGAAGAAAATAGATTGTTGCGGTTACAAATTAAGAATATGGAGGATCTACATAAGATTGTTAGTCTATCACAGAGGGATCGGCAGGAAATGTGTGCCATTCTGAAAGCACAGGTGAGGAAGTTGAAGTACAAGCAATCTATTCCATCCAAGTCGGAGGCAGCTGCTGACGCAGCTCTGCCTCCTTCCTTATAATATATTTTACTTTGCACTAGTGGGACTTGGTATTCTTCCAGTTTGGGGGAATGTTGGTCCCCATTTTGTCACTATTTTTGGGTTCAATACTTCACATATTAACACATGTTTTGCTACCTTTTAGTTTCTTTTTCACCATGCAGCTCCCTCTACAAGCTTCAGGTATGACTAAATTAGGATATATGTCAATTCTATTTATTATCATCATTTTATGGTTTCAATGGTTAAAATAGGCATAATACAGAGTGCATTTGCTATATTAATTCATGTGTCTTATTCTCTTTAGTTTATATGGTATTTTTGGTGACCCAACAAACAAACATGTGTTCAACTGAGTATATGGAGAGCATGCCTAGCTTGCTTTCCATATCATCAAATAGACTGCACATTTTTGGGTAGCATGTTTATGTGTATTAAGAGCATGAAAACAACCAGAAAGCTGTCATCACCATGCGTCAACATCTCAATGTTAGTCTTATTCTGGAAGAAGTTCCAATCTAGTACTTCTGTGTGACAGCTCAACGTAGGCTTTGAATTAGATTGAAGTTATCAACCACATTGTGCGCCTGAAGGAACTTGATCTGTGAGAGAAGAGGAGTTGTTAGTTGTTAGTTGTTAACGTACTTATTTGCCATTATGGTTTCCTTATCATGAGGAGTAGTCAACTTGCTCGTCTCCATTGAACGATGTATATATAGACGTTGTCATGTGACTTAGGAACTGCTTCTGGAAGTCTAGAGTCTGAGTCTCTGTCTTTTATTTTATTAGTTCAATCTGGAAAAATAAATAATGCTACTTTTTATTCTAATGAAAGTCTTATTGTGTTGTATATGATTTTGTTCAATTGGAAGAATCATAACGATGTTCGCTGGGAGGCCCCCCCAATAAATCGAGTATTTAAATCTATTTGTAGGTTTTATTATTTCTTTCCTCAGCAATTAGTATAATTCTATTTATGAGTTGTTTTGTTTTGTTTCTATAATCATTCATGTTTGTTGTAGTATAGATTTCAATTTAAAATTATGTTGAGCATGTAGGTTCTTTTTATTAAATAGCAACCAGTTGCGTTTAAGATAGCTTTCAATTTTTTCTGCAAAGTCTTTCAATTTCTAAAATAAATTTATTTGATTAATTATAATCTAGTTCTGCTTATTCCAATTTTTATCATGAATTTGCTTAAGAATATGTTAGTTTGTTTTGAATTATGAAATTAGTTTACGTCGTATTACTATGGAATTCAGTCATTAAAGTAGGTTTACTTCATGTTTTACATTACAATAGTACATGCATGGGGTAGCTGCTCTTCAATAAAGCATTTAAATTTATTGTTTCCTTAAAGTTTTAACATTTTCTTTAAATAGATAGTATGTTCCACCTTTTATACAGACCTTCATTTCCATCTGTTATGTAGTCGCTCATTCAGTCCTGTGTGTTTTTAATTTATTTTAAATTTTATCCTTCTAGTTTTTTTATTCTATTTGAGTAGTAATGGTTAGATAATGTTTATATTTTCTTTTTAGAGACCTTTAGATAAGATTGTTTAAGACTTCTTGTTAAAACTAATTTCTCCTTCCTCTTTCTTTTACCTTATGCATAGGAATGATATTATGTAAATTAACTCATCTTATTGATCTGTAATTGAGCCTTTGATTCAAGTTGTTCCTTTAGTTTTAAATTACACGCATTAATAGATTAGGTGTTTATAATTTGTTCTTTTAAATTATACAATTGTGAAAAGGATCTATAAGATAGAACTCAAATCATCTTTGTAAGTTTTCTGTTTGTCCATAAACTATGTCTACCCTCATATAATATTTTGTAAGTAGGAGTTATTTGTGTATAAACAATCATGTTTACTATTTCCTATAACTGGACATTTCTCAGTTTACAAATATCTGTAGAGATCAAACTAGACTTAATTCTCTTTAGCTTTTACACTTCTTTTGAGAGCCATTTTAATACCTCTCTTGCCCCAGTTCCTATTATAGTAAATGCCTATCCTCAGAATAATCAAGGAGAGTGGAATTAAGATAATTTAGTTAGTGTATGTATAGCTTCTATTTATTCATTGTAAATCCTTTTTAATGTATTCATTCTCTCAAGTAAAAATCAATCTCTCTAGATAGAATAGTTTATTATCATAACACTGTTTTTATCTACATTTATAAAAAGGTTGATGTTACCTTTGTTTTCATTAACTTAACTAGATCCTTAGGAGTTCAACTTAAGACCTTTCAATCTTTGGATTATTAAGAGTATTACCACGACACTCGCTACCTTTGCATAGGTTTTGTAGAAACTCTAAACCTCCTAACTCGGTCGATAATTGAATATTAGGTAAATTATTTAAGACAATATTTTGCCCAACACATGCATAGTGAAGGGTTACACCCTTTCACCTTAGTAATTAATAATTTATTGTCTATAATTAATATATCATTTAAATATTCATATCAGACTTGATGAAACAATGAACATATTTGGTAGCAGAATCTTGCACATTTGGTGGTTGAATCTCCTATCCTAGCTGAAAACAATATTGACAGATCAAAGTTTAACATTGCAAGTGTCCAATTGATTAAGATAATTTGTTTATCATTGTTGAAATAAACCATAGTTACCAAGTTTGAATTTGAATACGGATTCAAATTTAGTATGATACGAAAAAAAATTAGTGGCAAAATTTGGCAAGATAGAAAAATAATTGCCATTTAAATTATATATCTAAACCAAAACTAAACCAGTTTAGAAATAGTTGTTACATTGTTTAACACAGTTTATTTAATTATGAGCCAGTTTAGAACTAGTTGTTACAATGTTCAGCATGGTTTATTTAATTATGATGTCTCTTAGCACTTTGGATAATTGATAGAGGAGGTCAAAAAGGGAGAATGGTTTATTTTCTCCAAATCAAATGATTGAATGAATCTATTCCTACCTCCTTGTTATGGCCAAGAAACAAACCACTCATCCCAAATTTCATGACTTGTATAAAAGGAACAAATGCATTTACTCAGAATATTAAAATGTGTGGATTGAAAACTGAATCTTAAAATGTGTGAGTTAAAATTTAATTGTCAAAATAGGGAGTTGAGTGCCATGAATTAATGGGAGTGCATTGATGGGAAGTGTTGGTAGAATGGTAAGAGGGAGAGATAAAACCATCTACTATGGAGAACTTTTGCATCTCGATTCATCCTTACATCTCTCACAAAAAAGTTCACACATCAATGTCTTCACCGCTTCACATTACCAACTCAAACTTGTTTCCAAGTGAGAACAAAATCCAGTGAATCATCTGGATTTGGTAACTATGAAATAAACTTGGTTTTTAGTTTAGTGGTTGATATGGGACATTGACACATTAATGACCATGGTCCAAACCCAATAACGAATAGAGGCTGGAAATTGAGATCTTGATGGAGTTTGACCATGTTTTGACATGGGGATAGGCTACAGTGGGTGACATGGGATAGGCTCATTGGACTCATGCAGTAGTGAACAATCGACAATCAGAACATTAAGCCACAGTGCTGGAAACTACAAGTATGATAAATGGTATGATTTTTTCTATATTAATTTATTTTGGAGCTACTGAGAGTTTTATTTCACCTAGAGAATTGACTAGAAGAAAATTGATGGAAATCGAGCAACAACATTTCGACCAGTCGAATTGGCATCCGGAATAACCCAAGGGGTTTGGTTGTTAGTCCTAGACTGTGCAATAGACCTAGGGGTTTTCATCACCAAGGTTTCCCTGTATACCACCTTATTAGGATCCTAAGACATCATAGTAGGAATGGATTGGTTGGAGGCCCATTCAACAATTTTACACTGCAAGGAGAAGAAATTGATGTTTGAAGATGACTCCGAGAATAAGCAAGTACTAGAAGGTACCGAGAGAGGAGTAAATTTAATATTAATCTCTGCATTGCAACTAAAGAAAAACATGTGTAAGGGACGTCGGTTATATGCAGTAATAGTGACATATGATAAGTCAGATACAATAGATGTAAGTCGACATCCAATATTGTCACAGTTCACTGTGGCGAAGAGGTTATCCATGGTATGATGAGATGTCACTACTAATCTAGGGTGGTGGAAGCTCCCTTGGTAGAATAGAAACAACCTCATCTCAGGTTTGACCTTCTCTTGCATGGTGCCTCATTTCCAAGGTATTCTTGAACACCTGATGGTGGACGATTTTATAAAGTTCCCCATTTAGAGGACTTACTATGTATCAAAATGAAAAACAACCAAGGGGTGTCATTTGGATGCGTAGCTCCAAGGTCCTACCTAACTACTAAATTATTTTGTGACCATTGTGGAGAAATCTAATAATATGTTTAGAATAATATTGATTTGTGTTAAAGAATTTATTCTTAAAAACTAAATAATAAGTATTATTTAAAAAAGAAAACAACAACTACTATAAAATTTAGGTTTATCCCATCTAAAGAAAGACAATCAATCTATCCAATATCAAGAAAAAAATTACAAGCTAAAAGGAAGAAAAGTTATCTACGATGCCTTATTTCTTTACATATTATGTATCAAAAAGCTTTAATTGCATTATTTATTTTAAATGGAATAATGAAAAAATATGTGACAAAATATAAAAAGTTTTTTTATTTTTTATTTTTTCATTTTATCATAGATATGTACTCTATTTTTATTCTCATTCATCATCTTAATTATTTGTAAAAATAAGAAAAAATAATAACTCATTTTTCTAAACTCACCCATAAAATATTATATAAAATTAATTAAAAAATAAAATATGTTTATTTAATATTACTTTTTTAAAATTCTAATTACAAACACAACTATGTTTCCATGCCTTATGAATTGGGTCTTTAGTAATTATTTGGACAAATTTGTAGTTATCTTCATTGATGACATATTTATTTATTCAAAAACTAAATAAGAGAATGTAGAACATATTATAATAGTTTTGTAAATTTTTAAAGACTATTAGTTATATGCAAAGCTCATCAACTGTGAATTCTGCCAAAATAATATCCATTAGTTGTGGCACATAATATAAAAAGAATGAATAGTTATTGATCCATATAAGATTGAGGCTGTAAGGAGGTAGCCTAGTCCTAAAAATGTCACAAATGTGAGATCCTTTATGGGCCTTTTAGGGTACTAAAGCAGATTCATTCATGGATTCTCCAAATTAGGACATCCAATAACTTTATTGCAAAATAAAGTTGTAAATCTTGTAAGGTTGTGAAAAAATAGGGAGAGTTTTCAATAGTTAAAACATATTCTTACTAGACTTGCTCTAATTCTAAAAATAGAAGACCCCAATAGAGACTTTGTGGTATGCGCAAATGCATCTAGAGAAGAAATTGTGGAGTCCTTATGAAAGATAACCATGTGGTATACTATGAAAAAAATAAAATAAAGAACCATGAAATAAATTATGTTACCTAAGATCTAGAACTTGATTCTATTGTCCATGCATTCGAGATGTGGTTCCATTACTTGAGAGGAAAGAAATTTGTAATCATGGCATATCGTAGTGGGATTAAAATTTTGTTTGATTAGTCACACTTGAATCCCAAACAATATAGGTGGTTGTCCTCCTTGAGTGAATATGATTTTGAAATAAAGCACATAAAAGGGAAGGAGGTTAAGGTATAAAATATACTCATAATAAGCATGCAAGTGATAGATATGGCATCTATCATACATTTAAATATGATTTGAGACTTAGAGTGAAGGAACGTTTCGTAGTTGATGAACATTTCATCCAAGTAAGAAATGGTTTACAACAAGAACAACATGAACATAAGTATGCATGATATCAAATGATTGAATATGGATTGTTGGTTTACAAAGATATGTTTTACATTCCCAAATAAATAGAGTTAAAAGTACTCATTATGGAAGAAATGTAGAATAAACCATATTGAAGGCATCATGGTTACCAAAAGATGATTTTTGTAAAAATGAAGGAATACTTTTATCTTGGAATTCTGAAGAGACATGTTATGAAATATATTGCAAGGTGACTTGACTTGCAATAGGTAAAAGAAAATATCAACATTCAACTAGATTATTGCAACCCTTGCCACTTCTAGAGTGTAATGGGAAGTGAGCATTATGGAATTTATCACTAGGATTCCCATGATATTTCAGAATTTTTAATTATAGAAACTTCTAGATTTCATGGCATGCCTACAACAATCATATTAGATAGAGAGAAAAAAATTACATCCTATTTTTGGAAGGAGTTGTTTGAAGAGTTAAGTGCAAAGTTAAAATTCAGTACAAATTATCACACACATAGAGATGGATAAAACGATAGGAATAATCAGATACTTGAGGACCTACTTCACATGTATGTTATGAATAAACAAACTATGTGGAAGGAATTCTTACATACTACTAAGTTTTTTGATACCAATGGATATATGACATCATTGAGAATGAGTCCATTTGAGGTTATTTATGATATGATATAGAATAATTTAGTGAGATGGAATAATTTGGTAAATAGAGTCATGCTTTGGCTGAAGGAGATGAACATGAAGTTGTTAGAATCAAGAAAAAATTTAAGGAAACTCAAGATAGACAAAAAGTTGCAAAAACATTAAGAAAGTACATAGAGAATTTAGAATTTTGGGACATGTTTAACTCGAATTTAAACCAATAAATAGTTCCCTAAAACTTGTAAACTATGTCAAGATTGCACCCAAATACTGTGAGACATTTGAAATCCTGTATAGTATAGGACCAATATCATATAAGCTTGCGTTTCCTCATAAGTTTAAGGAATTTAATTTTTTTCATGTTTCATTTCTTAATAAGTATGTAGATTATCATAACCATGTCATTGATTGAGTTATAATATAGGAGGAACTAGGGGAGAGTTCCATCTAAATCCCCCTATGTATACTAGACAAGTAAGTAGCACTACTCCATAACTAAGCCATCACATAGGTATATGTGAAATGGAGGCATTTCTGTCCAAATCAAGCTACACGGGAAATTAAGGATGTCATAAAAGAGGCATACTTCTATTCCAAGCATGAAACACTAATGAAAAGGGAATAAAAACTAAGAACAATGTTGAGACCATGGGGGAGGGGAATGCAATATCTCGATTTTGACCATATGAAAACTATGAATTTTATTTTTTATATATTGTAAATAAGGTTTTAATTATTATTATTTTTATTAGTCTACGAGACCTACATACCATGTCAATTAAAAAAAAAACTTCTAACATGATTAGTTTTGAACAACAACAAAATAAAAAGTTACAAGGCTTATTGGGGATTTTTTAGTTTGTTTATTCTGAAAGTTAAGTCCCAGGTTCTAAGTCACATTACATCTTGTCGTTATGCATAATGAGACTAAATACTTTAGGTACTCTAGAGCCCAACAAGCTCAACACCAAACAAATTTTCTACTTCATTTTCATTAATTGGTTCTATTTAGTGTAGAAAAAATTCTTATAAGTTTAAGAGCCTTACAACCCAGAGCATCCCCTGTGGTCAACTCAAAATTTTCATGACTCTTTATTTAATTAGGAATAATGAAATACTCAATGTTCCAGAGCCTATCATCTCCACCTCAACCATACTTTTAATAAATCTAATCATTTTCCATGTTCTAGAGCTTTGACGCTCAACATCGAAACATGTTTATCTAAGTTTTAAATTAACATCCTTACACATCCAAAATGCTTAATAAACACATTATCGCTTTGCATATCTTGATACTTCTATCTTCTATGCATGTACAAACCATTCAAACATTCTTGTAGCATACCTCTTATACCTCAATGTCCTTATGTGTGAAAAGGGTAAAATTTGCTGCTAACAAGATTGACTCATTTTGTAGTAACAAGGAAACAAAACATTTACCGTTTTTCACACATAACGGCATTGAGGTATAAGAGGTATGCTACAATTCTATTAATCAATTTCCCTATCACAGAAATACCATATATACAAGTGATCATTATCAACCATGCTACGGTTACCATACTCAAGTATTTTAAAAAAAATCAATACTTCTAGAAAAGTATATCCTTGCCATATAAAGTTATCTAAACTGTGTTTCCCCCATAAATGCAATCGATTGATCAAATGATAACATCTTTTCATGATACTCAAGGAAGATTCTAGATGTTATCTTTTTCCATTGAAGAGTTTATCTTCTGTCTTCGATTGTCTTTCGGTTTCCATCCAATGGTGCTTTTTGAAATCATGCGCACATGCATTCCTACACACAATTTCTTGCCAGAAATTAGTTGCATCGTAATCCCATAAAATTTAATAAGAAGTTCCTATTTGGATGCCCATGAATTGTTGATGTAAAAAGAAGTACTTTGTAAATATCAATGCATTATTTACTTAACAACTTACTCATAACTACTAGTTACTGACTTGCACCTTCAACAAATTTTGTATTTTACTTTCCATAAGCTTGAACTTATATCGAACTTTTCATGTTACAACCAACTTTACTTCATCATGTATTTTGTTCAAAATTCTTGACGCGATATATAAGTACCATGTACTTAATCATTTTACCAAACTTTTCAACATTTATACATAGACTCACATTGTACACAACATTATGAATTTAAAATACCATAAACATGTATTTACATAAGTATTCCTATCAAAAATATTATTAACATGGTAATGTAATAATTCTCTAATCCACAAATATTTGCATCTACAACATTGTCTAATTCAGTTTATGCAACTAGCTTCATGCATTAAAGTACACGATTCTTAGTGAATTAAATCCTATACCTGATGACCATGACATTAAAGTACCATCCTTTCTTATATACCAATAAGAAAAAACATAAATTATCGTATTCCAGTCATAAATTCTTCACAAGATTTACAACATACCTGTATGCAGACGATTCCATTAGGTCCGAGTGTTGATAACCTGTTTTGATACCATTTGTAACATACCCAATTTCCTCATGATGATTTTAGGGAAAAGGGGTAAAACTTTAGTTTAAAAACACTTAATTTTAACCAGTCAAAATGTTAGTATTAATGAATATTTGTCATCATAAGGAGGATACATTCTTTTCACATAAATATGTAAATCAATTTATTGTCAACCATCTCTTTGTTCCGTTGTGTCTAATTGATAATATGGGGTCTTAAATAACAACTTTACGTTATCCAATACATCAATCCAAACAACCATGATTCTCTTCCATACATAGATTACTAATCCTTTACAAAAATAATCACTTATTTGATAACTATAATAATAATTAATACGCGATCTTTATAATTCTCAAGCATAGACCCAACACAACATCTTTCTCTATATAAAGGTGAAGGAATACCTTCACATGTATATTATATATGAAAGTATATATTAACAAGTTGGAATAAAAAACTTATACTTTAATAAAAAGGATTAAGTACACCATTTAATTAATTAACTATCAAAGATAAGTAAACCATTGATGGGCTATGAGCTCACTAGTTGAGAAGAATAAGGGGATCCATTGGAGGGAATGTGCTATTCCTTATGATAATTCCTTACTCGGTCCACAAGGACCCTTCTTTTAATTTATTTACTATCCATATGTTTTCCTAAATTTGATTCAAAAACCTAGTTAAATAAGAATATAACTGTGAATTGAGAACTTAGTAATCCTAATACAAAGTTCCTAATCCTATTTAGAAAAAAACACCTCCTACCTTTGAGGAACCAAGAAAGGCATGAACAAAATATTCCTCCCCCTCACCTCATTTATTCATGCATTCTTGGGAAGTTCTAATTGGGGAAGGGAACCTGTGAAAAGAGAGGTATTTTGGAGGAAAATAGAGCCTTAGAGAGGGAAAACACTCATCGCATTTGAGTAATGATCTGTAGAGGGAAGAAGGAATGGATAATAGGGGGGTTACACACAATTATAGGGTAAATATATTTCGACTTGAAATCCTTAAGGATTGATGGATTGTTAGGTTGTCCACAACATCATAAATCTCTTTCCAATAAGTATCATACTACTGGAAAAGAAATCTAGAGGTAGGAAATGACTTGGGCTTGTCTTGGAAATACTAAAGAGAAAATAGAAGAAAGGAATACCTGAAATACTAAATGATAGAGAAAGGATGACTTCCTATGTTGTATGGATCAAGGTAAACAGTGGCAAGAGTTATGTTGGCTGAAAGGTGGAATATATTCTAGTGGTGACCTCTTGGTTAATGCATTAGAAATTCTATTGGATTGGAAACTTTGGAATCCATATTCTCTCTAGTGGTTACTCTCATATCCGAGCATGGGGGTGTAATTATGGAGAAGAACCTATGGAGGGGAGGAAATTAGTGCCCCCACAGATGCATTGGAATATTTTTATTAAAGAAAAATAAAATAAGTTTCCTTTCCCTATCTTATTTTGAAAATTGAATTTGGATGAAGAGTAATTTGAAATTGTTAAGATTGAATCCTCTTGATTTTGTGGATTATGTTTAAGCCTTGTAAAAATAGAAATGTGTCATTGTAACTTGGTTTTTCTAGTCGTAACAACAATATGTATTACATGTAACTTGTAAAAAGCTATGCTTCAAATAATAAATATGCATTGCTTAGCCTACACTTATTGATTGTCATCACAGTATGTCATGGTTGTAAACATAAGGAAACTACAAACATTAGGATTAGAGTTCAACAATGTTTTGATTGAATAAATGTTGTGGTCATACTCAACACATTCAATCACATGCCTTAATTTAGAGTTTGTAATGCTTATGATTTTAGATTGTCTTTTACAAACTATAATTATGGGTGCTTTGAAATGATACCAAGACTTATCTACTTGTAGCACACTTGATTTGGGCATCTTGTTGTTTATTTGGAGGGTTTTCTAGTTACAACCTATAGAATATTATTTTTGTTGACAATTATGGATATGGCTATCAATCTATTACTTCTTTGATAAAATATAACAAAGAAACTCATTTTTAATTCATACAAAATATCAGTTTATGGAGAAGTTTGTTCTCAAATATATTTTCCCACAACTTGAATTTGAGTAAAACTTAATATTAGAGGCTATGGAATGCTTATGTTAGCCTCAATAACTTGGATGATACATTTCCCTATGTCTTATTTTCCTTATTGAGGTAATATATTTGAATCTCCCAAAATTATCTTTGAATCGATATGCATTTCTGGTATAATTAATTTGCTATGGTGAATAAATCCTAAATTTGTGGCATGGAAACCATTGTCCGAAGGGAATTCTTTGGCTCTGTGTATCTTGTAGAATTCGTTCTTGTAATATATAATTGTTTAAATGTGGCAACGGTGTTCAGAAAAAGGTTTCATTGAAGAAAGGACATCACTACATAGAAGGGTGACCGGGTTTTTGGATAAAACAAGTAGAGAGGTATCCCAACTATGCTCACACTTCCATGAAACAATCCATACATTTATTACACAAGAAGAAGAAATATCGAAATATGCAAAGATAAAATCGTGATATACCCCAATGTGTTCAGAAGCAATGTAGATGAAGAAATTGGATTGGACATAAAAACACAGTTCCGAAAATACCATAATTATTTTTTATAAACCATTAGTTTCATCATTCGCAACACCTAGGAAGTTAGTGCATTTGATTTTTTTTACTATGCATAAATTAAAGTTCAGGGTGAACTCTTATGGAGCCATGCTTATATGTGTTGTTTTTAGGAACCCTTATCATCAGGGGTATTGAGCTGGCTAATTGGATCTGTATTGTTTAGCATGAGAAAGTACCAACTCCAAAATTTAGTCAAAAGAACTCATCTACCATCATGAAGAAAAATAAATAAAAGTCAATAATTTGGAAAAAAAATAAAACTTAATAATTTATAGTTTAGTATTTGTGGATGTGTCAAAATTACTACCTCTAAAACACAATCCAAATAAATATAAAGAAAACAAAGAAAAGTCTATGCACACAATCCATTATCGATGGATAGGATAGGATATGTTTCTAGTTGAAGTGAAAAGAATTTAGATTCAAGTTGGGATTATTCATTAACTCTTCGGATATGTGTAAAGATTTTTAAAATATAAATGGTGCATTGGCTTTAAAATGAACTTTGATATTTTTAGAGGATGTATTGAAATTATTGTATTTAATATATATCTTGAGATTACATAACTCAATATTGTACATATATCTTAAATTATACAAATAATTAATGTATTCAATATTGACACTCAACGACCTAGAATTTCATCCTGATTTTTATGTTGTTTCCCTTTTCATCATGATTTCAGTCAAGAGAATTATCGAAGTGATAAAGGATCCAAGAGAGTCATACAAAACAATTTGTTTTCTCATATATGGAATATTTGTTGAGGGAGTGTATGAATTGATTATTCTAGTATATTTTCATTTTAATTGTATATTACGATGTTAGAGATTTCCTATTGATGTAAATTAGTGCATTTTGTGAGTTCTTGTAAGATAAGATTTGACTCTTGTTATTTATATGAAGATTATGTTACAAGTAAGAATCTCCAAGTGAGTTCTAATTACATACTTTATGGTTATTACATTATATTAAAAATTATGTATTTATTTTATGAAGAGTTGCATTAATAATTATAGTTGTTACTTACTATAGTATGTGTTATGTTGTAGAAGTCAATTGGGTATAATATGAGTGTTTGTGGGATGGTGTGTTATCCTCCCCACCTAGATTCTATTCCCATATGTGCCATGATGAGCTCATAATGAGTATATTGTTGAATTATATTCGAGACCTTCTATTGACTTGGCCTTGTTCCTTGAAGAATCTAGGTTTACCTTAGGTATAATCTTTGAAATGAGGAAAATTACTTGGGAGTTTTTCCATAGGAAATTTACCTATAAAATAATTTGATTTTATGTTATAGAAAAGATTGATGAAAATACTTGCAACAATTATAAAAATCATAATGAAAAGAGAGAGCCAATACATAGTTATGGATTAAATAAAATTAGTGAAAAATATCAAGTTACAAGGGTCTTAGTCATAGTTGGTTTGAGAATATTAATGCTAGTGTGATTTATCCTAATTTTTTTAGTGAAAGTTCGAATTTAATTAAATCTATTGTAATACATTTTTTTATATACTTACTCACTTTCTGAAATCCATATTAATATTTAAGCATAGGGAACCTACATGACAATGAGCATAGTAATTAAACTCCATTATGGCAATATAAAAGTTTCCCTTTATGAAATCCATATTAATATTTAAGCATAGGGAACATACATGACAATGAGCATAGTAGATAAACTCCTTTATGGCAATATAAAAGTTAATGGAAAAGGAGATGTTTTGAAATTTGGTAGTGCCACAAATTTTCATTAAGAAACTTTGACATTGTCTCGTGATCAAAATAATAACATAAACATTGGGCTCAAATAAGTAGTGCTAGTAAGAAAAAAAACATTACAACATACATGTAGAAGGAAATGTACTATGGGCCTTTCATAGATTCTTTGAGATTAGAAAGAGGGTAAGAGAATAAGAAGCCACGGATGAAATATATTCATGTTAATTTTATATTTAGACATTCGTGTTTCTAGTCCTTTACCTTTTATATTTAAATACATATCAATGTTGAATTTCTTAGGTGAATTCATTTTGTGCGGTTTTGAACAAATATAGTGAGAACATCACAAAGCTCAATAATGGAGGCAAAGATATCAACCAAAGACTATTTAATGTTGACAAAGTTGTACTTAAAAAATACATTGTGATTTCTTAGAGACCAAAATGATTGTTGATGTGAAGACATGAAAGTAATAGCTAAAATATGTTTGTAGTTATTGATTTTTACATGCTTGCATTTATTTAATTTTATATGATTGTAACTTGTTATCTTTATATAATATAATCAATATTTTATTACATTAGCTTCTCGGATATCGATAAACTTGCTTGACCATATATTATCTTATGTACATGTATCAATATATGCAAATAAATTAATAATTGCACATTATTTGATCACATATTATCTTATGTGCATGCATGAATATAGCAAATAAATTAATAATTGCATATTCTTTGTGTTAAATAGGAGGTCCTTAATTAAAAGGTTTTTTTTAAGTTTATCAATATAATATAATTTATTAAATGTAATTAAAATAGTTTAAAATTTTCATTAGTAAATATGGTTTATATTATTATTATAATATAGTTTAATGACTATAGTTATGAGACCACTTAAGAAGAATTAAAGTATTCCATGAGGATTGGTTACAAAATATTGGTAAAATATTTAAATCCCATGGATGAGGTAATTAATTTTTAATTATGTAATTATTTTTTAACTTATATATATAGTTAAATGTCCATTCATTAGTTGACATATATTATATTTTTCGAGATAGATCACAATAAGGACGAGGGTGACTCACAGGGATCAAAGGACATTGAGAAATATTTAACATTTATGTTTTATTTCATCTTTAAATGTTATTTTATTTTATTCTATTGAATAATGTTATATTATTATGTTTTTATAGAGTGGTGATAAGGAGTGTTTGCATCGTACTCTATTAATGATATTGATATCAAGGGCATACTTTGGGGCCAACATATAAGCTCTTAAGTCCTAAATATTTCTACTAGAGATCATGGCCCAAACATAGGACCATAGAACAACACATGATTCACGTATAAGGAATATTTTTCCTACAATTGGAATACATCGGCCATTCATTGTTGGGAACTAGGATGGGTCTCATGGTTTTGGGTTGAAAATTGGAACTTTGGCCCTACAATCAAGTTATGGGGCTTAGGAAGTCACATAACACCTTCACTCTTGAAATACCCATTATGTTTACTAGACTTGACTAGTATCACTATTGTTTCAAGTGGGTCTATCATGAGTGGGATAAAGTAGTGCCGATGGAGCATTACAATTATTTGTTTAGTCTATTACGTTACAGGACCATAGGTATTATAACCATCAGATCGACCCTACAAATAGAATGGTTCGCCTATAATTTGAACCTAAGTACCACTATGACACTTTGTGAAGCAAGGATAGATCTTAGATCCTACGTCATGGTTAAGGCTAGAAATATAGTGACTTAGGCACTAATTATTGCTCCTAGACATCATGGGACATGAAAAATTCCTCAAATCACCACTTAAACCCTACATTGAAAATATTTAGTCTTCGAGTGGGATAATGACTCCCTTTTGAGGTTTTGTGAAGTAGGGATGTGCATAAGGGTTCAAGCATGATTTGGGGGTCAAGAAATGATGCTCTTATTCACTAAGATTTTATTCTAGGAATCATGGGCCATACATAGGGCCTTGGAAACAACATATGTGGGATATGCACATAATTTCAAACCTTGGCATAAAAAATATGGGCCTTTGGATCCAATAATGGTTAGGTTACAAAATCAAAGAACAAATCACGATGGTTTCTATTAGGGATCGTAAGTGATCCACAGGGTCGTAGACCACCACACCAACATTAAAGAGTGAACCTTTGGCATATAAGTGGGACTTTAGAACCATTTCAAGGTTTGACAAAGAATGGGTGGGTATCATGGTCTAACATAAGATTAATCTTAGAAAACCAATGACTTTAATACCTAACTATTTCTTATAGGGTTTATGTGCCATGTGTAGTTCCCAAAAAAAGTAATAAATGGACTATGAGACTATATAAACATGCAACACATGACATTCACTAAACACCATACTTCCAATTCAAATTCAGAAACAAAGCTTTACATTAATATGTGTTTATAATGTTGATTAAGATGTGGTGAATGTATGTTGAATAATTGGTATAATACTTCTCTAGATTCATATGAGCACAATTGCATATCAAACTTCTCTAGAACAATATAGTCAATGGGCATACAAACTAGATGCAATATACACAAGATATAGAAAGTGGGTTGACAATTATGTGCATTTAATGCATAGATCCAATAAAATACATTTTCCATGAGGATCACCCTAGAAATATGACAAATACTACATGAGTGCATATAAGGAATATTTAATTTTTTAAATATATAGTTTTTCATATATTCTAAACATTTTTTTCATAATAACAATTAAGGGTTTGTATTAAAATCATAGTGATTGAATTGTACAATTAAAGTTACAAAATTGGAGGGAGGCATAAGGGCCTAAAAAAAATGGGTGAGTGGGTGAAGGATGTAAAGGATGAATTGGCAAATATAATCCTTATGGCCCCATAACATAAATTATTTATTTGTCCACCTCTGGGATGAGTGGGTAAAAGATGTGAACAAATTTAATTGTGTTAAATTCCTCCAGTGCAACTTATTGGCACACTTTAGCTAAAGTAAGACCAGATGAGAGTGTCTACTAATGTAAATATCATATGATTATCCCAAAATCTTTAATCATCATGAATTTTCTAAATCTTTCGTCTTTAATAAAACTAAATCACTTTATCATTGCAAATGTTTCCTTCTCAATGTTATCATTAATACCAAGTCCCTAAACATATTCAATTATTTTCTTCATACTTCATCAATGTACACCTCTCCCTTCCCACCCTTCATTCCCACACTCTTTTTTCCAATATAACTATGCATATTTATATACACATACTTAAAAGTGAAAAACTTTTTATAATATATATACACCAAAATTTACTATTATAAAATAAGTTATTAATAATTTAAATTAATATATCATTAACAAAATTAAAATAAATTAAAATTATGAGAATAAGGCTAAATTTTATACTTAATAAACCTAAAACATTATAGACCTCAAACTTTTTCTAAAGTAATCAATTCTAAAGAGCTACAATGGAAGTTATCATTTCTAAATAGATAAAAGAGATGTTACAATGTAAGTTATCATTTATAAAGAGATAATAAAATAAAAATAATAATAAGACATGTCATTGTTTATGATTCTCTTTAATGAAAACTGTAAGTCAATCTCGCCATACATTTGCTAATTAAGCATTTAGATTTAGTTTTTATTAGTTAAAGAGATAATACGTATTTTAGTATTTTTACTATTTAATAGTAATTAAAATATATTACAAATTGTATGTTACTTGTTTTAGATGGGTAGTTGTAATCATATATTGTTTATTATAATTATCTTTTTTCATCGAAAAAATAAATTAAAAAGAACATGCGGCCTAAATTTTATGTACATATGTTTTAATGAAATTAAATATATATTATGCTAATTGAATCATTATGACTTTTCTTTGAATTGTTTATTGTAAATTTTTTACATGTGAATAAAAACATTACACCTCAAA